>JAKTZT010000215.1:0-13149 GCA_030578955.1 Hemisphaericaspora insectamans | reverse complement strand
AAACTTTGTAAATTCTTCAGGGTCTCGGATCTTGGCAGATTCTCATCAAAAGAATTCAATTCATCAGCATTCACTTCTTCTTCAACGGTTAATTCATCCAAGTTTCTATTAAGCAAATAACGTAAGGCGTTATACCAAATATTGTGACGCTTTCTAGTTGCACAAGTAAACTTGATCTTCTTACCACCAGTAGAATGGACGATAATACTCTTGAAATATAATCCTGTAGGTAATGGATTATTATCCTCGACACTTTCGACATTCAAAATCGCAGCTGCACGAGTCTTTACAGCACCTGGATTGGCCAATACAGGATTACTCTCTGACCAATAAAGCATTAATGAATACGGATGAACCCAGAAGTATCTCTCGTGTCTTGTATCAGAAATAGCACTGAATGCGCCTAATTTTCTGTAATACTTAAATAAGTATTCACCAATCATAACTTGAGTTATAGCAGGAATCATAACCTTGTCAGTAAGTGAAACATCAGTTGCAATCGAGAAGATTGCATTCGATCTTAAGGAATCATGAACACTAATAGCTGAGGAATCCAATTGAGTTGATAATCCAGATTTGACATTTGAAGTATAAGCAACACGATTTATATTTCTAGTAGAGATGGCACTTTCTGGCGACGGTGGAATCGTTTGTGGAGTAGGTACAGTTGCAACTACAGGTTCTGAAGGACGACGTTCTTTAGCAATATCAAGATCATGTCTAATTGGTGGTGGTGGAGCATCATCCTTATGTATGTAGCCACGAGCTTCAGCCTGTTTCTTAAAAGCTTCATCGGATGCTTTCTCGAGTGATAACCCTTTCAATTTCAATAATTGGTTGAAATAGCTTGTTGGAACCACTTTAACTGTTGGTGTTGCTTCTGGCGTTGGATGAGTTGTGGTTGCTACATATGCAGATTCTGGAACCGTCAATAATCCTAATGCCTTACCAGCTTGTGTGAATTTTTGTCTATCGTGAACAGTACTAAATGCGAGTTCAAGTTGTTCAAATTTATCTTTATCAATGAGTACTTTATTAAGTTTACGTGCTTTGGTCACTAAGTCAGATTCATCAGCAATCTTAGACTTCATAGACTGTGCCTTTAACTCTTGGAATTCTCCCTTATCTAATAAAACAAATCCCAATTCATCCAGTTTGTTGATAAGAACCTCTTTCGAAATTTCATTAGAGGCCCGAGACTTCAAATGGTGGAGTTCCGAATCTTTTTCAGCTAATAATTGTTTCAACTTAAGAACTTCTGTTTCCGGTAACAATAAGAGCGATGAACTCTTGGCATACTCTTCTGCCTTTTCTCGATTAGTGGTGGACAATTGCTCATATTCGTTCTTTGATAAAACAATCATCTCCAATTTCTTAGCTGAATGCTTCAATTCTTCAGGAGTCAACACAAACGCGGAATGAACATCTTCAAATTCTTCAGTGCCATCTGTTCCTGGTGCTGCGAGATCTTGTAATTTGTTATATTCATTAATTGACAAAACCAAATAACCAAATGTTTTCAATTCCTTCTTAATTCTAGCTATCAGCTTATCGTCATCAGATATTTCCAATTCCTTTACTCTCTTATCAAGAGCAGCATTACTATCAAATAAGTCATTAAACTCGCGATCAGTCATCATCACCATTCCCTCAATTTTCGCCCTTTCTTCCAATGATTGCGAAGCATTCAAACGTAATTCCTCAAGCTCGTGGGTTCCAATCAAAGCAACATTTCGTTCAGCTGCACGTTCTTCCAATGATTTCCCAATCTCCATTTGAGTAGCATCGTGCTCTTCTTTGGTAACCACGACCAATCCTTTAGCAGAAGCCTTCTCTTCGAGTGGTTCATTTGCTTTTTTCTTCAATTCAGAGAGCTCGTCAGCATCTATTACAGAGAATCCAATTGCAGCGGCATTCTTTTCTATGTCTTCGATTGATGGCTTAAGAGCCTTAACAAGTAATTCGTCGTACTCTGTGTTCTTCAATAACTTCAAGCCAGTTCCAACAAGTTTTTCCTCAACTGTCTGACTTGCTTGTTTAACCAACAGGTTGTATTCTTCCATTGGGATCAACAATTGGTTTTGCCCTTCAGCAACTCTTGACACAGCTTCTAATGATGGGTTGGCTGCCTTATTATGTAACTCTTCAAACTCTGCTACAGACAAAACCTTAAATCCTTCCTTTATTGCTCTTTCGTGCACTGGTTCTTTTGCAAGACTGTCAATGGTTCTGAATTCGGATAAGGGAATAACAATATGATCATGGCGCATGGAATATTCCTTCAATTTATCAACACTTGGATTCACCACACTTTCCTCATAGACAGTTTTTGGAATAATGACCAAATTTTCTTTTGCTGCTCTATCTGAAAGTGGCTCGGTTGCTTTTCTAGAGAGTTCTTCAAAATCTTTCTTGGTAAGCACTTCATAGCCACTCTTGTTACATTTATCTTTAAGGAATTCAAATGATGGTGATTCCAGTTGTTTTGTCAAATCTGCAAACACGGCGACTGGAACAACTTTTAATCCTTTAGAGCTTGCCTTCTCTTCCAACGGTCTTTCCAATTCTTGTTGCATTTCGGTGTAAACATCTTCAGAAATAACAATGTGAGATTTAGCGTTGGCAAACTTGAAAATTTCGTCAATTGTCGGATCAGTTGCAAAGTGTTGTAACCTTGCGAATTCTTCTGTATCGACCACTTGTTTTCCTTCTCTGGAAGCTTTATCCTCCAATGATTCATTTGCTAATTTTTCTAATTCATCATATGCAACGTATGGTACAAGTTTCAATGATGCTTCTGACGCTCTTTGCTCAATTGACTTCTTGATTTCTTGATTCATATTCTCAAATTCTTGTTTCGCGAGGACGATGTGTCCTCTTGCTTCTGCATGAGAGATAATTTGCTCAATAGTTGGATCCGTAGAATCTTTTCTCAACTTCATTACTTCCTCGACACTGATAACTTCCAAACCTTGCTTAGAACCCTTTTCTTTCAAAAACTCAAGAGATGGGTTTTCAATTGTATTTTCTAAAGAAGCCAATTTATCTCGATTAATTACACACATTCCTGACATCTCTGCTTTCTCTTCCAAACTCTTATTAGCTGATTGAGACAACGCATTAAATTCTGATTCTGGAACAACCACAGAATGTATTTTCTTGGCTTTGTCTCTTAAATAATCTAAATCTGGATTTTCTAATTCTTCCTTCAATGCTTGAAGATCGTGAACAGGAATCAATGACATGTTCATCTTGATAGCCCTCTCTTCTAATGGTTCTCGAGCTTCTTCAACTAATTTATGATAATCAGCAACTGGAATCACAACACGCTCTTGATCGCGTGCCTTTGCTTCAATAAATGACAAATCTGGAGACTTAATGGTAGAATAAAGCTGATCATATTCTTCTCTCGGAATGGCAACATGATTATGTTTAAGTGCGACCGTGTTCATATGATCCAAAGTTGGAGCCTCGGCCTTTTCAAGTAATTGATCGTATTGATCTTTTTCAAGTGTAACAAAATTGGCCTCTTTGGCTAATTCTTGAGGTGTCTTGTTGAAATGGGTAATGAGCGTTTTGTATTCTTCACATTCAACAGTTTCATAGCCAAGATCTGAAGCCTTGGACTTAATAAATTCAATGTCAGGAGATTCTATCTTTCTTTCAAGTTTCTCTAACACTTCACGTGGAATAACCTTCATACCTGACTCTTCGGCCCTCTCTTCGATTGGTTTGTCGGCTCTCAGCTGAAGCATTTCATACTCATCCTCCAGAACAAGCGTCTTCAAATGTCTTCGGCAACATTCCTTCAAGTATTCTAAAGTTGGGTTTTCAATCTTTTCTTTAAGTGATGAAAATTCTTCTTTGGGAATTACACACATCCCCTCTTCTTGTGCGTGTGCTTCTAATGACCTCGTGGCAGTTTCCTTTAATTTCTTGTGATCATCTGATGAAAGAATTGCCATTCCCTTCTCAGTTGCAATATCATTGAATGTCCTATTAGCCAATTGAACTAAGTCTTCATGTTCTTCTTTTTTCAATACAACCATATCTTTCTCTTCCGCCATTTGTTCCAATGATATATTTGCCCTGTTGACTAATTCATGATGTGCATCTGCAGTGAGCACAACCATTTGGTTTTCTTCGGCCAATTCGTCAACTGTTTTCTTTGATTTCTTGACTAATTCTTCGTAATCACTATTCAAAATAGCCACCATTCCACTTTCTGATGCAAGGTCAAGCAAGCTCTTTTTAGATTTCTCTAATAACTCTTGATGCTTATTCTTGTTGAGAACAACCTTTCCACTCTCTTCAGCGAATTCATCCAAAGTTCTGTGTGCTTTCTTTGATAAATCTTCATACTCCAATTCAGGAACAAATATGCAGCCATTCTCTTTAGCAATTTCATCCAAAGTCATCCCAGCTTTCTTTATCAATTCAGCATGCTTCTCCTTTTCCAAAGCTACCATATCACTTTCTTCTGCAAATTCAGCCAAGCTCTTGTTGGCCCTTGAGTTCAATTCCGAAAATGTATTTTTATCAAGAACGATTACTCCATTTTCCTCAGCCAATTCATCTAAAGATTTATTAGCTTTCATAACCAATTCTCTGTATTCTTCATTTGAAATTAAAGTACTGTTGTTTTCTTGAGCACGGCCCTTTAGGTTCTGCAATTCATTAAATTCATTCATGGCCATAACTTTGAAACCCAAATCTGCACCATGTGACTTGATAAATTCGGCTGTTGGGTGTTTAGCAACTTCAGCAGAATGGACCAATTTTTCATAATCATAAATAGGTAAAACCCTGCAGTTTCTCTTACTGGCAACTTCTTCAATATGAGGAATATCTGGATTTTCAGATTTTTCAATAAGTTCCTTGTATAATCCTGATGGAATTACAGCTAAATCCCTCTTACTGGCAACATGTTCAATATGATCTTGTTCTGGATTTGACAGTTTTTCAACTAATTCTTTGTGTTTGGATGAAGGTAAAACAACTAAATCCTTCTTAGATGCAACTTTTTCAATGTGGTCAATTTCGGGTTCTTCTGCTAATTTCTTCAAATGCTCAAGTTCACTGGTATCAATGAGTTTCAAATCTTTTTGAATCACCTTCAGTTCAAGAAATTCAATAGTTGGAGCTTCGATAATGGATTTCAAGGACGCTAATTCTGATGTTTCAATCAAATCCAACCCCTTATTCAGTGCCTTTGACTTCAAGAAATCAATAGATGGATCTTCAATTTGATGTCTCATGGAAGATAATTCACTGGCCCCAACAACTTCAAGCCCTTGATCTCTTGCCTTGTTGCACAAATATTCTCTAGATGGCTTTTCGATGTCGGTTCTCAATTTCGATAATTCTTTTACTGAAATCAATTCCAAATGCTTAGCGTGGCTCTTTTCTTTCAAAAATTCAATAGATGGCTCTTGAATACTATGTTTCAAATAGTTTAATTCTTCAGTCTTGATCAAGTTCAACCCATGTGCTTCGGCTTTAGATGTTAAATATTCAACTGAAGGTTCTTCGATATCTAATTTCATAGTTGATAATTGACTGATGGAAATCAATTCCATATCCTTGGCTCTAGCCTTCTCTTGTAGGTGACCAATAGATGGATCTTCAACACATTTCTTCAAGTTTTCCAAATCTCTAATCTTAATCAATTCCTTATTTTGTTGGTGAGCTTTTTCTTCCAAGTATTCAACAGAAGGTTCTTGTAATTCATGTTTCAATTTGGCCAATTCCTTTATTGGGACTAATTCCAACCCTTGAGCAGCACTCTTTTCAACCAAGTAGTCATTAGTTGGTTCGCTGAGATTCTTCTTCATAGATTCATACTCTTTATTATCAATCACTACGCGACCTTTAGCGCTAGCCTTTTGTTCTAAATGCTTCAAGCTTGGCTCTTCAACGATTTGATTCAATTTCTCGAGCTCTTCTTCCGGAAGAATTGCTAATTGTTTATCCCTGGCCTTCGCTTCCAAGTATTCAACAGATGGATCATAATGACTACGTTTCAACTGATTCAATTCTTTGGCAGATATTAAGGTCATCCCCAAAGCGATGGCTTTATTCCTGATGTGAGATTGTCCTGGGTTGTTTGCAGTTTCTGATAAATTATCATACTCTTGTTTTTCCATGAGTTTGTAGCCCATAAGATCCAGCTTCTCTTGCATATAGTCAAGCAGTGGATGAGCTATCCTATCTTGTAAACTATTCAATTCTTTGGTTGGAATAACTACATAATCATGAGCTGATGCTTTCGATCTCAATTGATCAATAGTTGGTTCATCTGCCAATTGTTTCATCCTTGAAAATTCATCTTTATTTACAACATATGAATTATGAACAGTTTCTGCTTTTCGGGTAATGAAGTCCCAGTCAGGTTCCTTCAATGTGTTGGTCATTTCATCATAGGCTTCCTTACCGACAGTCACCAATCCCAATTCTCTTGCTTTAGATTCAATATGTTCTTGTGTAGGTTCATTGATCAAGTTCGTTAATTGTTCATGTTCACTTTGTGGAATCGGAATGTATCCCAATGCAGTAGATTTCTTGATAATGTGTTCCAATTCTGGTTCATTTGCCAATTTGCTCAAGTTAGCTAATTCTTCACTCAAAACAACTTCATAACCAAAGCTATGCGCATAAGATTTAACCATTTCTAATTCTGGATCATTTGCTTTCTTTTCTAATTCAGCTAATTCATTGCTATCGATAATTGTACAACCAAATGCACGTGCTTTTTCTGCGAGATATTCTCTACTAGGCTCACTTATATTCTTCCTCAAATCATCTAATTCGTCCTTCTTTACCATAGTGTGACCTAATTGATTAGCCTTTTCTTCAAGATGTTCACGGGTTGGATTACTAACAATACTTCTCATTTGATTATATTGTGCTTCAGTCATGATCACGTGGTCCTTTTCAATCGCCAATTCGGTAATTCTGTCAATACCTGGATTGTTAGCCAATTTCTCCAAACGTTCATAATCTTCATTAGAAATAACTGTGCAATTTTGCTTTTCGGCCACAGATCGAACATGATCAAGTGATGGCTCATGGGCTAACACTGTTAATTCTGTAAGTTCTGATTGAGGTAAAACAGCATAGTTCATGGCCGAGGCTTTAGAAACTATATGCTCTAATGAAGGTTCATTCGCCAATGCAACAAAGTTGTGGTACTCATCTTCAGGAACGACTTTATGGCCCCTTGCAGCTGCCTTGACTTCTAATTGTTCCATTGTTGGATTAGTAGCCTGTTGAGCTAACAAATCATATTCAGAAGTTGAAATCACTCTATGACCTAATTTTTCAGCCGAAGAAGTAATTTGCTCTAAAGTTGGTTTATGTGCGAGTTGATCCAAATTCTCAAATTCTTCCGTTGGGATAACTGTTTGATTCAATGCCTTTGCTTTGCTCTTGATATAATCAATAGATGGGGTATCAGCATTTTGTTTCAATTCGTAGTATTCAGTAGTCTTGACAACCGTATATCCCTTTTCACTTGCTTTATGACTGAGATACTCAGTGGTTGGTTCATTTGCATTCTTAAACAACTCAGTAAATTCTGGTTTAGATAATGTTACCAAATCGTGTTTGTCTGCTTGTAATTTAATATGTGATAAAGGTGGTTCCTTGCCTAATTTATTCAATTTATCAAGCTCTTCTTCAACGATGAGTTTGTGATGATAATCAGCAGCGTGGGTTTCCAAATATTCTAAAGATGGCTTGGCAATTGAATCTTCGAGCTTCGTCAACTGCTCAATTGGAATAACTGTCATACCATGTTTGTCCGCGTGTTGCTTGATTACTTCAACTGATGGCTTAATCAATCCTTCGTATTCTTCATTTGCAATCAACTTTGCATGTAACTTATCTGCATGAGAAATAATATCATCCCATGTTGGGTTAGTCAATTTTTCAAACTCATCATGAGGAATAACGTGTAAGTTGTGACTCTTTGCCTTTGCAATAATATGTTCTTTAGATGGCTCATTGGCATTCTTTTCCAAAGAGTCGTATAATTGTGCCGATGAAAGTATTAATCCAAATGAATTTGCCTTTTCTGTTAAGTAGGCCTTGCTTGGCTTTTCATGTTCAGCAGCTAGACGATGATATTCATTAAATTCGGTATCAGAAATTGCATGTATGTTATGTCCCTGTAATTTAGAGATCAAGTAAGATTCAGGAGGATTGTTGAACTTCTCAGACTTTTCCTTTAATTCATCCAACTCGCCTTGAGGTAATGTGATTAAGCCCCTTTCTTCCAATTTCTTCTTCATCTGTTCTTCATTCAATAATTCTTCATATTGATCTTTAGTTAAAACATGGTATCCTTTTGCCTTGGCCGAATCTAAAATCTTGTCATCTGATAAGGTCAAAATATTATTATTCCTCAATGTTTGCAATTCATCAAATGAAATTAACACAAGGTTCCTGGATTTCTTGTATTGTTCCAATTGTTCTTCAAAGGAAAGATTCAATTCCTTGGATAATACTCTTTGTTTAATAGGTGATGTTTCAGTTGTGTCATCTTCAGAGTCCGATTGAACAAGTTCTGGGATATGATCTTGGTCTAAACTTTCAGAAATTTTCTTCTTCTTCGAAGGGGACTCTTCGACATCACCAATAAAATCTTCCCAGTCGCCACCAGAAAAATCGCTACTAAATGTGGGCTCATTTTCCAGAACCAAATATGTTGAGTCGCGTTTCGATGGAGAAATAGCAGGGTTTCTGTTTGGTGATTGTAGTTGTGCTGATTTTGTTGGTCTAACTTTCTTGAATGGAGAACCTCCTCTTGAAGTTTGTAAATCCTCTTTCCTTAATTTAAGCATTGATGATCTTAATTTCGCAATGGTTCTGTTGGAGTGTTGTAATGTAGATCTTAAAGTTTCAATTTCCAATTGTGGGTTAGATGGATTGGCTTCTGGAATAGCACGGGGTTCCAAGTCTAATAATATGGAATCAAAATCAGTGACGTCTTCATCGTTAATTTCCTCTGCTTCAGATCTGGATTTCTCTTTCAATTCTCCTTCCTTTGTGGAATCAGTCTTTGTAGATTCGCTTAGTCGTAAATGTAATTGATCATTCTCATCGTTAAGTATCTCGATACGTTCATTTAAAGTCTGAATCTGGGTCTTGTATTGTTCTTGTAAAGTTTCCAAATTTTTTACCAAAGATTCATTTGTTAACTCCAATTTATCTTGTTCTTTATTCAAACTAGTAATTTCATTCAGTAACTTTTCATTATCAAAGATTAACTTTTCATTGGAATCTCTTACGTGCGCCAATTGATCCTTTAAATTGATTACAGTTGATTCTAATTCCCAATTTCTATCTTTCAAATCTTTTTCAGCATTTACTTGAAAATCATTATAATTTTTCAATTGAAAAATTTCATCTTTAAATAATTGAATCTCTTCTAAAGCTGCTTTTAATTTTGATTTATATTTTGAATTTTCTGCACTCAATCTACGACATTCAGTTAATAAATTTTCACTTAAACCAACTACGAAATTCATATCGTTACCTCTTGATTCAGGTCCAAGACTAGGAGTTGGTTGTGTTACAGCTAAAGACTGATGGGATCTTCTCAGTCTAGCTGTGGTACTACTAGTACCAGATGACAAATCACGGTCTCCCGGAGTAGATGGAGTTGATGGAATTTGTAATGGTAATGGTGGTGTTGATGATAGAAGTGATTCATTGATTTTACTATGTGATTTTCTACCAAATAATCTCTTTTGTATATCTGATAATTGTCCTCGTATATCTTCTCTACTAGAGTGCGAACCACTAGTAGAAGGAGCAGAAGGAGAGGATCCTGTTATCTTCTCGCCTGATGACATTATCTCAATTGATTTTTTAAAAAAAAATATAAAATTGAGTTGTATTATTAAAAAGAAGAAAAAGGAGTTAAGTAAGAATTTTGGTGACGATGAAATTGTTGTTTTTTGTTTTTAAATTTTTAGATTTTTTTTTTTTTGCACTCGCTCCCTCTCCCTCAATTCACACACTCTCACCACGCAAAGATCCCAGCCACACGCCCCAAAGTTAAAGTTGATTTTTAAAGTTAAGTCTATCAATGAAACAATATTTCGTTTTAGTTAGGTAAGCATTCCATGCTACATGTTACAATCTGCTTTAAATAAACACAGTTTACTATTTACTATTTTTCTTTCACTGATTTTTTGTTTTGCATTTTTCGCGTTAAAAAGTCTTGGTTCTCTCGTTACATCACTTAATTAATACCAAATCTACTGTGTACTCGTAGATTAAATTTCACCAACATAGTATTACTCATTTTCTTCTTTGAAACTTATCTTTTTCAGAGTAATGACCAAAGAACAATTCATGCATTCCCATGTATTGAAGAACTCCCACTGGTAAGATGTCTCTACCCACTGGGGGTGAAAAATGGTGCGTTTTTTTTCTTCGCACCCAAATCTAAATTTGCTTAACGAGAAGCCTAATTTTTTTTGGGAAATTTCCATTCAAATCTGACAATAAATACTTCTTGAAGATACTAACCCCAAGCAGTTGGTAAATGTTCTTAGTCTTATTTTGTTGCTCAAAAAAAGAACAAATTGTTTCTCACTACCCAAATCCACCGCAACTTCTCAATACTTGCTTTATTCTAAGCACAATAAAACATACCTTCTTAAAAACATCATCCAAGGTAAATATAACTGACTTAGATGACATTTCATCAAGGTCTGGACATAATGGTTCCCAATTACTGATAGTTTTTGGGAATTTTCGTTTTCGTCAACAGAATCGCCTAGCGTGATCACAAAATTTTGAAAGAAAATAGGCAACTTGTCCGAGCGGTTAAGGAGAAAGACTTGAAATCTTTTGGGCTATGCCCGCGCAGGTTCGAGTCCTGCAGTTGTCGACATATTTTTATTGTTTCTTTTTTGAGAGTCATCAGCTTCATTGGAAGGGAAAAGTCTTACATGGCAGGTAATAAGGAATTATCTTGACTGTGTTATATATATGAACATGTGGATGGAAATATGGCAACTATTTTTCTGCAGATAATCTTTGATTTTTGACAAAATTTCGAGCAAAAGTTAAGTGATATTTACTTACACTCTCTCTAACGTACCCAATGTTCCTTTTCTGAAAGATGCTCTCCCTATCACCTTCGTTCTTTTCAATACATTTAATCTGGTTTTCTTTTGTCGATAACACCAAGCAAGCTCTTTGAATTACCAAGTCAATGATTTTTGCAACCTAGTTCGGAAGACCGTTATGCAGGAATCAACGCACGTGATTGAAAAGTTTCCCAAGTTCCATTTCGACAAAAGATTCAAATCTCCCATGTTAATTGATCAGTCTTATTCTTCAGCAGCCATGCCTGGCATCATAGAATACAAAGGATTTGACCATATATGGGACTACTCGGGTCCCTGGTTTTGGATATTGATAGCAATTTATCTATCTCTTCCAATTGTTGCATACAAGATACTTCCATTATTTGCAAATCCAAAACCACATCATCATCCTGGCAAACGAAGATCAATTGCTATAATTGTTCTTGGAGATTTGGGCCATTCTCCTCGGATGTGTTATCATGCTTCCTCATTCTCTAAATTGAGTTATGATGTTAATTTATGTGGATATTTAGAAACTGAACCGCCCTTAACGGTTATTGATGATATGAATATCGATATTTCTGAGATTGAAGTTATTAAGAATACTACTGGATTACCATATTTGGTATTTGCTGTTAAGAAGGTATTACTTCAGATTAGCCTATTATTCAAGTTATTGTTCCAGTTTAGAGGAGTTGATTACATATTGATCCAAAATCCACCATCAGTTCCCATATTATTCATTGTAATTATATTTATTCGATTATTCAGTAGAAATACCCAACTAATTATAGATTGGCATAATTTGAATTATTCAATTTTGAACTTAAGATATCAAAATATAAACCATCCAATTGTTCGATTGATTAAAATTTACGAACAAATTTTAGGAAAATTCGCTGATTTGAATATCACGGTTACGAATCAAATGAAAAAGTTTCTAATTGAAAAATTTGGATTTGAAAGATCCAAAATTGTCACATTGTACGATCGACCAGGAGAGCACTTTAAACCATTGCAAGACTTATCTATTTCCAAAGCTGAGTTTTTGCACAGTCATGATTTATTTAATCAAGTAGAAAATATCGAAGATTACAAAATATTAGTAAGTTCCACATCATTCACACCAGATGAAGATTTCAATGTTTTATTAGATGCATTAGAACAATATGAAAATACAGAAAATGTCCCACCAGTCTTCTTAGTAGTCACAGGTAAGGGTCCTTTGAAAAGTCAATTCTTACAAAAAGTCAAGAAGCTAGACTTCTCACCCAAAGTTATAATCAAAACTGCATGGTTAGCAGCTGAAGAATATCCAATAGTGCTTTCGTTGGCGGATTTAGGAGTTTCATTGCATACATCGTCAAGTGGGATTGACTTACCGATGAAGATTGTCGATTTCTTTGGGTGTGGAGTTCCAGTAATAACGCTTTCATTTCCTGCAATCGACGAATTGGTGAAACAGGACGTGAATGGGCTTATTACCGATGGATCAAAGGATCCACAGGCGGAAATATACCGTTTATTAGTGCAAGCAATGACTGATTCTGAGTTGATGGCGAATATAAAACAAGGCGCTATGAACGAATGTGTTTTAAGATGGGATCAGAATTGGCTGACAGTTTTAAGGAAAATATTCGAATATGAAACTAATTAATGATTCTTAGATAGATAATATATAGTCCTTTAAGCTTTGCAAATATTCTTCATCATTTTCATCTTTCATTTTCCTTGGTTGCGAATTCTCGTCAGTCCAAAAACGGTATCCATCCTTCTCATAAGAGTCTAAATATGGATGTTCAGGAATCACATCCCAACTTTTCGTATCTTGCTTTAACAATTTCGCAGTTAGATAAGTCCAACATTTCGCCGTCTCTGTGTGATTATACCCACCCCCTCCCAAGATCATGATGGGAACCTTAAACCTTTCAATTATGTACTCGATGGCTTCCCAATATCCCATAAACGTCAAATTCCATTCATTATGTTCATCCAACCCCAATCCATCACAACCAGCTTGTATGACAATACATTCAGGTTGGAA
>JAKTZT010000213.1:2228-15025 GCA_030578955.1 Hemisphaericaspora insectamans | reverse complement strand
CTAATGATTGGCATACTAATATGAATGTTAATACCACTACTCCTACTACTCCTACTCCTATTACCCAGCAGAATCTATTACTACTAATTTCACAATTAAAGAAAGATGCTCCTAATAATTCATCAACTTTTGACCTTCTTGATAGGCAGGCACAAGATGGTTTCAATGAAGAAATAATATTAGAATTACTTAAAATTATACTAGATCCATCTCCAAGATCACTAAATAAAAGGGGAAAGGAAAACATAATCGATAATTACCTAGCATTAGAAGGTCCTATATCAATTACCGCCTTCTTCCAAATTATTTCTAGTTTAGGAACAACTGAAATATACTATAAACGTGAAGAACGATTTGAAACTATTAAACTAGCCAAATCCTTACAGCTTCAATTATTGAATTGGTTGGTTCACAATTTTGAATTCTTAAAGGAATCAATGCTTAAATCAGGAACAATTGTTTTAACATTACTTGTTAAATCATTATCATATGAATTTCTGAGAGTTCAAATTTCAAGATTGATAATTTTACTTTTACAAGAACCTATTGAACCAATTAGGACTTTCCTTAATAGAGATGTAAATCATCCAATAGCATTACTTAAACCATGGCATATTAAGTGGGTGGTGGATTTATTTGCAAAATTCCCATTGGATGTTTATTTGGAGGAATTATTGGCATTCTTTAGAGTAGTTGATCCAGGAATAGATTATATGGTGTATTCTCGTGATGGCTTCCAAACCCTTAATCGATTGAAAAGTAATCAACGACTATTATTTGCCAGATTTATCGAGGATGAAGAAGAAGAGGAAGATTTTGAAAACGATGTTATGCATGCCAATAAGAAGAGAAAGAAGTTATTAAAAAGTCGAAGAGAAGATGTTTATGGAATAAACAAATCATTAATGCAATTGGACAATATATATAATATAAACCCTTATTCATTATTCCGATTACCAAAAGTTGAAGTGAATAAGATATTACCATTAGTATTTCAATACGGTCATCAACTGTTAATTACCAAATTGGATGCATTTGTGAGAGTAACATTGTTTGATCATTTATCAAGCAAACAAGATTATACGGATTTTATCAAACAATTAATCTATATTTTACAAGCAGGCGGTGGATCAATAGAATTATCACTGGTTGTTGATTTTGTGTTCCAAAAAGTTATAATTAAAAGAGAATTTCTTGAAACATTACCTTTTAGATATGAATTATTAAAATATTTACCAAGAATTGAAATGCCTGATCTAACTAATATAATAGTTCAAGATATCACCAAGTTGCTAGACTATAAGGATCAAATAAATGACAGTATTTCAATCAGCTACATCAAGTCATTGGTAAACTTTTTCAAATTCAACCCATTAGACGAGCGTGTATCAGCCAATGATATCAATTTAATCTTCTCAATGATGTTTAAATTGATTGAAACAGGTTATGGCGCTAAAGATAAAATGACCAGCTTGGTTACTGAATTGATTCAATCACTTGATCCTGAAGTCATAGAATTACTTGAAGATCATAATATAATACCTGCTCCACCATTAGTATACTCAATGTTATTAGATGGCGACCCGTTATTGTTATCTGATATTTGCAAACATATCCTGTTTTGTAAAACTCATCGTTTCCAGAATCAAGATTTAAAATCTATTCAGAATACGTTTATTATGGATACAGTTAACATGTTATGGCGAGAGAAATTTTTTGCTTTTGAGGAAGTACCATCATCACCAAATAAGGCATTTTATTTGAATCCCGAATTTATCAACAAGTTAGGTTCACTCCATGTATTTGATCAATTCTTGACTCCATCTACATTGGGTAATTTATTTTCCAATCCAGCATTAATATATATCGTGACTAATATTGTTTGGGATCTTGAAGATAGGGCCGAATTAATTGATACTCGGCATGAAGGTCCAATCACTAGAGAAAGTCTTTCAAGGTTAAGACTGAATGAAGATGTGCTTTGGTTAGATTATAGTTATGATGAGTTAAAATTAAAAGTTTTACAAGAATTAGATAGAATGGGATTTGATGGAATATGTGAATTCTTGTTTACTTCACTTAGATCTCTTGCAGGTAAGAGAATTCAACATATAGAGGAAGAGTAGAGTGTAAAATTTTATATTTATAGATTGTAATATTATGAAAAAGTAGTCAATGTTTATAATTCCCCTGAGTAAATTTTTAATAGGTGGCCGGAAAAAAGAATACACCGAAAAAAAAAAAAATTCTAAAAACATAGAAAGGTTACTTTTTTGTGGATCTACAAGAAGGGATATAGAGGGACATGAGATTAGCATATAGACACTCATTAGTTCAAGGAAGAATAATTCGACTAGTCAAGGATGCCACTCGGTCGGTATCTACCGATAATCAATCTCTCATGACCAATGGAAAAATAGATTTTTCAAAACTAGATCAAAAATGGGCCGATAAATGGAGAGCCCAGTCACCATCAGGATCTCTTCACCCAACCAAACACATGAAAATTGAACAACAAGCTAATAAGAAATTCTACTCATTATCTATGTTCCCTTATCCTTCAGGTGTATTACACTTGGGTCATTTACGTGTGTATACCATCAGTGATGTCATTGCCCGGTTCAAAAGGTTACGAGGATACGAAGTTATACATCCCATGGGATGGGATGCGTTTGGTTTACCAGCTGAAAATGCAGCAGTTGAAAGAGGAATAGCTCCTGCTGAATGGACTGAACAAAATATTGCGAAAATGAAACAACAAATGAGCGCATTCCTTGCTGATTTCGATTGGGAACGAGAAGTGAATACCAGTTCTCCTGAATATTATAAATGGACCCAATTGATTTTTTTAATGTTACATGAAAAGGGATTAGCATATCAGAAAGAAGCTGAAATTAATTGGGACCCTGTCGATCAAACAGTTCTTGCGAATGAACAAGTTGATGCTGATGGGAGATCATGGAGAAGTGGAGCCATTGTCGAGAAGAAAAATTTAACTCAATGGTTTATTGGTATAACCAAATATGCTTCTGATTTGAATAAAGATTTAGAATATTTGACAGAATGGCCCGAAAAAGTGAAATTGATGCAAAAGAATTGGATTGGAGAATCACATGGAGCTGAAATTCATTTCCCGGTGGATTGCCCTGGTTATCAACAGATTACTGTTTTCACTTCACGTCCTGATACCTTGTTCAGTGTCCAATTTTTAGCATTAGCTTTGGATCATCCAATCGTTAAAAAATTAGCTGAAACTGACAAAGAGTTGGCTAAATTTATCAAGGAATCCAAAAACCTAGATGATCCTGATTCTAAAGCAGGATATAAATTAAAAACCATAAAAGCAAGTATCCCAATCGATATCAATAATAGAAAAAGTGAAAAGTTTGATGTTCCCATATATGCAGCACCCTATGTTATTGGGGGGTATGGCCATGGTGCGGTTATGGGATGCCCTGGACATGATGAACGTGATTTTGATTTTTGGAAATTGCATGAACCTACTAAAGATACGATTCAGGTTGTTGCACCACCACCACCTATTAGTGCAGATGAAGTACCCAATCCATATACGGACAAAAACGGCGTTTTACTGGATAAGTCTTTGCTTTCGAACGGGTTGGAATCAATTGGGGGATATAAGGGAATGTCAGTAAGTGAAGCAGGTGCTTTGATTACAAAGAACCTCACCAAACAATCAATGGGGAAAGATGCCGTGAATTACAGAATTAGGGATTGGTTAATTAGTAGACAAAGATATTGGGGTGCACCCATTCCAATTATCCACTGTGACGATTGTGGATCAGTTCCAGTTCCAAAGGAAGATCTTCCAGTCATATTACCTCACGCCGAGGATGATCATTTTGGTAAGGGGAACCCCTTGGGTAAGATTGATTCTTTTGTGAATTGTAAATGCCCTTCATGTGGAGGTCCTGCCAGAAGAGAAACTGATACTATGGATACCTTTATGGATTCTTCATGGTATTTCTTTCGTTATTTAGATCCTCAAAATGAAAATTTACCAATTGGACGAGATGCAAGTAAAGGTATGCCAGTCGATATTTATGTTGGAGGAGTTGAACATGCAATTTTACATTTATTGTATTCAAGATTCATTGCTAAATTCTTGAGTGATTATGGTTTATGGAATGGTGAAAATTTCAGAAAGGAACCATTTAAGAAATTGATAACTCAAGGAATGGTTCACGGTAAAACTTATACTGATCCTGAAAATGGAAGATTCTTAAAACCTGATGAAGTTGACTTATCTGACCCCACAAATCCAATAATTAAGAAATCAGGGGATTCACCCTTGATCACATTTGAGAAAATGTCAAAATCTAAATATAATGGGGCTGATCCAGGAGAGTGTATTAAGAAGTATGGTGCAGATGCAACCAGAGCTCATATGTTATTCCTGGCTCCTATATCCGATATTCTCAACTGGAACGAAGAGCAAATTGCAGGGACTGATAGATGGCTTAGAAGAGTAATACAACTTGCTGAAAGAATAGAAGAATTACCGAATGATTCTGTTTCAACGGGAACCCAAACTATGGCAAAGAATATCAAACTTAATGGAAGGAAATATGACGAAATCAAATTTACAGAGAATGAACTTAAACTTTACAATGAAACTCAAGCCTATGTTCAAGGGATTGCTAAGGCGATTGAAGTTGATTTTTCTTTCAATACAATCATTTCAGATATGATGAAATTAACTAATTTAATTAGCTCTGCACTTAGTTCAAAACCAGTGCAGTACAATAAGGAGTTATTATTAGATTCATATAGAAAACTTTTGATTTGTATGTCATCTGTAACACCTGCAACTGCTGAAGAATGTTGGGAAAGACTTGCTTTGAATAATGGTGGTGAAGTTAGATCGATTTTTTATGAGACCTTCCCTGAATGCAAACCACTTGAATCTCAAACCACATCATATAATGTATTTATTAATGGGAAACATAAAGGAACGATTTCAGCCGCAAAGACATTATCTGAAGAAAGTGATGAGATTATCTTGAAGGAAGTTTCTCAGTATGAACGCATTGCCAAAAACATTCCAGGTTCCATCAAGAAAATTATCAGAAAACCTAGATTAATTAGTATTATATCTAACTAAAGACTTATATGTACATATAAAAATTCAATTTCTTGTATATACAAATACATTCCTTTATAAACTTGTCTATGTGCACTATTCTACAATATTTACAGCATTTATTTATCTTTCTATCTATCTATGACGTTTATTCCTCAACACATTGGCCCTATGGTTCATAAATGTAACTTTTCCAGCTTCAAGTCGACCAGCTCTAATAATTCTCTTAAGCTTATCCACAATTAACATGTTTCCAATTCTAAGTGCAGCATTATTTAAAGGTGCCGTTTCTTTCCAACCCCATTTGAATTTATCAGTAGATGTAGCAATAACACTGAAAGCATCATCCAACATATTCAATGTTGTAAATTCACGAACCATCGCTTGAGCAAATTCGAAATCCAAGTGTTCTCTAATTCTAGGTTTTAACGCAGTATAGGCATCGGTATTTCTATATTGTCCTCTTTCTTTAATTATTTCATTGACAAAATCCACGTCGCCAAATTTGCCTCCAGCATGAATTGCAAGTATGTATATGATTGAATCACGTGGTGCTTTGAATCGATCATCCTTGATCAATTCTTGTAATTGTGAAAGTACTGGAGATTTGACCTTGGTATCAGACTCCGTAGAGGATGATTGTAAATCGCGATTCGTATTTTTGTCTGGTTCAGTTGGTTTGGAGTTTTCGGCTTCTTCAATAATTTCAATCTCTCGTGTCTTTGGAAGACCGGTTTTATCGAAATATGAAGCCAAGTTGTATCGATATTTGAATTCGTCCATGTTACCTAAGTTAACAGCCACTGTTAAGTAAGAAGTTACAGTTTCAGTACGAATGAAATCGGCCATATTCATAATTGCATAACCCCAAATAGCATTCGATTCAGCCAAGACATGTGCGGGATCACGAAGGCCAGAATAAGGTAAAAATGGGAAATCCAGGACTGGAATTGTAAAATCAATTTCTTTCAAGATATTCTGTCTGAAATTTGTGCCTCTTTCAGTTTGCATAATTCTATATATGTTTTTCCTTTGATTAAGTGGGACGAATTTGGAATAGGATAAAAGTAAAAACCCAAAAGCCTTGGAAGTAACTGAATGTGTTTCCAACATTTTGTAAAAAAGTGCTCTAGCCATGTCAACATCACCATCCTGAGCAGCTAAATATATAATCATTTCATAGGTGGTAAGATCTGGAGACCATTTGTTGTCGTATATTTGGAAAATTAGATCCCATGCTTTATTTTTGTATAGTTTATGACTCATGCAACCACGAGCTAATGTTCGTAACAATTTTTGATTTATGGGAATATTGCTTTCGAGCATTTCTTGATATAAATCCAAAGCCTTCTCAATTTCTTTATTCAAAACGCAGGATGTGATAATAGTTGCGTATTGGTTGGTGGAAGGTTTAGTCTTTTCTGATAAGAATTTCATTGAATCAAACACTTGAACTGCCTTAGCATGATCTCTTTGATAAAAGACATGTACATCCATGACAGCATTGAATGCACCTTTAGGTATTTCCATATTTTTAGACTGCATGTCTTTTAATACTTTATCCATTTTGCTTAAGTTTGAGTTTTTACTATAAGCAACCATTAAAGTTTCATATTGACTCGACGTCAACGATCCCAGTTGCTGCTCTCTAATTTTTTCAAAATAAGACTCAATCACTTGAATTTGTAAGTCACCGAGTTTACTTCCTAACGTCAAAGCTTCAGCAAATAAAACATAAGTCTTTGTGGGTATTACAAGTGCTGCATCTTGATACATTTTCTCAATACGTGGAATAAGACCAACTAATTGTTTCTTGGGTATACATTTTAAAAAGTCGGTTATTTCAGATTGAGATAAATCTTTAAACCCTTCTTCACTTTCTAATTGGTTAAGAACTAATGACCAATTTTGGACTTTATCATTCAAGATGAACTCTGGGGTGAGACCTAGTCGTTGCTGAATTTTATCCAGGAAATCCAACGTTATATCATTCGGATCAATTGATTTGTTAATTAGCATATTTTGAGGTTTATTTTTACTTAAATTAGACTCATAGATTTGATGTGCTACTTTTTCATCAATGTACAGACTGGGTACATTTAAAGTATTAGTGGCAAATGTACCCTCGTCGATACCTTCGCTGATCTTCTTGTTTGTGGGATTTTCCACATTGTCAGCTTTATTCTGAAAAATATTTTCCTGATCCCAACCAACTGATCGTATTGGTGGAGGAGAACGAGTTGGTTGTTTTTTTGGTTGTGATTTGGAGGATGGTTTCTTGGGTTTCTTCTTTTGAGAAGCAACCACAAATAAATTTCTTTGTAGATATAGTGTAATATTGGTTGTATTTATAACGCTTAAGAGAGGTTTTGTAAACCTACTACTGGAGTAACAGCGTAACATCAGTAGCTGCTATTCAAGTTCACTCTCTAATTTTAGTGAAGATCATCAAAACAATAAAAAAAAAAACTTCGAAAAAAAAATTAATTTAAATCATAAAATGCGGGTAGATGAGCAACGACATCTTTGAAAAAAACAATATGCGACATTGACAAATGTCTCTTTTTCTCTCACTCCAATACGTAAAAAAAAACACCCATTTTTCTTTAGCTTCATTGTTTAATTTACAATTTATCTTTATTAGATATCAAAGAATCCACAATAAAAAAACACACACACTGCAATGTCACAGAATGCTACTGGCGGTGGTGGTGGTGGCAGCGGAGTTGGTAACAGTAGCTCTACCAGAGCTAGATCAGGATCAAATCCAATACTCCCAGATTTAGGCACCTTAACTACTGCTACCGATCCAAGTTTAATTATGGGTCCACTGACTCCCAATATGGTTTCAGGAGGAGGAGTAGATATTCCACCTGATATGGCAATTTTACTTCAGAAGTTGGATGAAGATTTTATGATCAACAAGTCAATTGATCAATGGACATATATTAATCGTAGGGAAGAAATTATGCAATCAATAAGTAGATTACACCAAAGACAACAACAGCAACAAGATATTCAATTAGATCCTGCTGATTTAGAGAAGCCATTAAACCCCAGAAGATCAGCCGATTTAATGAATGCCGGTAGAACTGACGATGATCTTATCGATATATTGGCTAAACGAGCCAATATTTATAAAGCAGAATCAGCATTTATTGTATTGGATTCTAAAGGTAAAGAATTTAATACAATATCTTGGGAGAAATTATACCTTAAAAGTATAAAAGTTGCATATGAAATTCAACACAAATTAACTTTAAAGAATAGTGATACTGTTGTTTTATTATATAAAGATGCTGAAGTTACTGATTTTGTAGTTGCATTATTTGGTTGTTTTATGGCCGGAGTAACTGCAATTCCAATTCACCAAGACATTAGCTTTTCAGAAGTATTAGATATTATCGCATTATCTGGTACCAAATTATTACTATATTCTGAAAATGTCGCTAAGGAATTAGATCGAGCTAGTCAAAATCAAAGAATTAATTGGCCATCAAAATTGGCAAAATGGAGAACAACAGAATTTGGATCAGCTAAAAAATCAGAAATAGCCCACTGGGATATGAAACAGAAAAATAGAAAGAAAATGGAGAACCTTGATATGAGTCTAGCATATGTGGAATTTTCAAGATCTCCTTTAGGTGAATTAAGAGGTATTCCTCTAAGTCATCGTACAATCCAACACCAAATGCATTGTTTAAATGTTGCTCTTCTGAGTTTGCCAAATGCAGGTGGCCCACTACAAAGGAGTTATAGAGAATACAAGAGAGATGCTAAAGTTGTCTTGGCAACTTTAGATATCAGATTCTCAATTGGTATAATATTGGGTGTCTTATTTGCTGTCTATTCTGGGAATATACATATTTGGGCACCACCAAGAGTCATGGAAACTCAAGGTCTCTATGCAAATCTTGTCACTAAATGTCGTGCCTCGTTGCTACTTACTGATTATATTGGATTAAAGAGAGTTACTTATGATTATCAACTGAGTCCCAATGCAACTAGAAATTTCTCAAAAACACAAAGAGTCGACTTTTCTTCAGTTAAATGGGTATTAGTTAATGCATTTACCATCGATGGGGAATTCATGGAAATTCTCGCACAAAGATATTTAAGACCAATGGGTTGTCAATATCCCGAAACTACAATTATTCCAATGTTAACACTAAGTGAATATGGAGGTATGGTTATATCATTAAGAGATTGGATTGGAGGAAGAGAAAAGCTAGGTATTCCTCTTTCAAAAGAAGACGATTCTGGTGATTTATCGTCACTTGTCATTGACAAAGAAGCACTCTCTAGAAATGAAGTACAAATTGTGGAAACAAATCCTTCAACTTCAGATGAGGTAAGTAGTGATTTATTAAGGGTAGATGCATTTGGATATCCTTTAGTTGATGCAACTTTGGTTATAGTTAACCCGGAACTGTCGGTATTGGTTAGGAAAGGTGAATTAGGTGAAATTTGGATAGACAGCCCGTGTCTCCCTGGGGGATTCTATGGATTGAGAAAAGAATCTAAACTGATGTTTCATGCCAAATGTCGTGGAGCTGATGGATTTTTGGAAATGGATTTCTTGAGAACAGGATTATTGGGATTCACATATAACGGGAAAGTATATGTGCTTGGATTATATGAAGATAGAATACGACAAAGAATTAGTTGGATTGACCAGAAAATATACAACAAGTTAAATAAAGAGTTGGTTATTGCAAATGGTTCAAGATATCATTATTCATCTCATTTATTGGCAACATTGGCAAGTGAAGTTAAACAGGTTTATGATTGTACTATATTTGATATTTTCATTGGGAATGAATATTTACCTGTTGCAATAGTAGAGGCTGAAGTTGTTAGAAGAGTAATGGACGATTCAAGTAATACTGATAGTCAAGCTGGATCTGGTGGAGCAAAGAAAAGTACTGATGGCGAAATTACAGGAGTTCCCTTGAATGAACCAGTTTTAAATGCAATTGCCGAGAGATGTTTTGATGTTTTATACAAGAAGCACTTTTTACGATTATATTGTGTGTTGGTTGTTGACTGTGATACATTACCCAAAATAATGAGAAGTGGTGGTAAAGAAATTGCCAATATGTTATGTAAAAAACGATTCCTGGAAGGAAATTTACGTGGTGATTTTGTTAAATTTTTTGTTAGGAAATCTATAAGTATGATTCCTCATGGTGAAGATATAATTGGTGGAATTTGGTCTCCCTATGTTTCTGAATTAAGATCGAAATCTTTAGCTAATTTCCCAGAACAATATTCTTCAATAGATTATCGAGATAAATCAATTGATGAGAAGACAGGTGCTCCATTGACTGATTTTAAAAGTATTGCTGATATATTGAAATTGAGAGTAGCTAAACAAGGTGAGGCTATTGCTTTCCAAAATGTTGATAATAATAACAAGAGTAAACCATTAACTTGGAAAAAATTTGAACATCGAGTTTACGCAGTTTGTCAATTTTTAATTGAAAAGGCAAATATCAAACCAGGTAAATACGTTATATTGATGTATTCCCTTTCAGAAGAGTTTGTCATTGCTGTCCATGCTTGTTTGATTTGTGGGATTATTGCCATCCCAATGCTTCCATTTGATTCAAATAGAATTGGAGAAGATTTCCCAGCATTCGTGGGAGTTATTAGAGATTTTGATGTTTCTGAAATATTAGTGAATGATGAAATTGAAAAATTCTTAAAGAATGGCCCGGTCGCTGATTCATTAAAGAAAATAAGTCACAAAAGACCAGCGGGATTGAAGATTAAGAATACAACCAAGCTAACAAAGCTACCAAACATTGCCCTGTTAAATTCCAAGATTTCGTCATATCAAGCAGCGGTAAATTTCCGGGACGAACATACAACAGCATTAGTGTGGTTGAATTTCACATCTGATCATTATCGTGTTGGTACCACATTGAGTAACAAAAACATTTTAGGTATTTGTAAAGTATTTAAAGAGACTTGTAATATGAATTCACAAACACCAATAATAGGCTGTGTTCGTCATGCTTCTGGTATTGGATTTCTTCAAGCTTGTTTGTTAGGAGTATTTTTAGGAACAACTACTTATTTGAGTTCCCCGGTCAATTATGCCGAGAATCCACTTTCATTTTTCCTTACTCTTGCAAGATATAAGATTAAGGATGTTTTTGTTACTGAGCAAATGCTTAAATATGCAGCCATTAAGTTTACACCGAAGGGATTCAATTTATCGAATTTGAAAAATATGATGATAAGTACAGAAAATAGGGTCGAGATTGATTTCTTAAAGAAAATATCATCGGTATTTTCCCCCACAAAATTAAGTGCTGCCTCCATGTCAACAGTACACAATCATTATTTTAATCCAATTGTGGCCACTCGGTCTTACATGACTGTAGCACCCGTTGACTTATATATTGATCCAATAGCTCTTAGACAAGGGTATGTTTCAGTTGTTAACCAAGCAGAGGTTCCTAATGCGTTACATTTACAAGATTCTGGTATTGTCCCCATTTGTACTGAAATTGCAATTGTTAATCCAGAAACTAGAAAAGTATGTCGTGAAGGTGAATTTGGGGAAATTTGGATTAAATCGGAAGCCAATCTTACTTCATTTACCAATGGGCCCAAGGGACCAAGAGATGTATTTAGTGAAGCCCAATTTAATGCGACTATTGCCGATGGCGATCCCAAAATGATATATGCACGTACTGGAGATTTAGGATTTTTACATAATATATCAATCACTAAGAATGGCAATGATCCAAAGCGACAACCAGAAATCTCATCATTTCAACCATTATTTGTGTTGGGTAAGATTTCGGAAACATTTGAAGTATTGGGATTGCATCATTTCCCCATTGATATTGAGAATACGATCGAGTCATGTCATTCCGATATTTATAAGAATGGTTCATGTATATTTAAATGTGCTGATTATACAGTACTTGTTTGTGAATCCAAAAGAACCCGATTTTTTGCATCATTGGTTCCAGTGATTATTAATACAGTTTTGAGTAAACATCATTTAGTTATTGATATAATTGCATTTATTAGAAAGGGCGAATTCCCCATTTCTCGATTGGGTACTAAACAACGGGCAAGAATTGTTGATGCTTGGGTACAGGGAGTTATTCCAATAGCAGCACTGTATGGTATTAATTATGGCGAGAACAGTATGATTAAATTGATTAAAGATATCGATGATATTGCTAGAGACGATCCAATGTTAGGGTTAACTAATCCTGCGTTGTCATATTATGACGGTGAACCAGAAGAGGATGATATTTTCAATGTACATAGACAAGGATTAACATTGAATGATGATCAATATAATCCAGCACCAACAGGTAGCATACCATTTGCTCCATATGGAAATAGAGCTGAATTTTCAATGTCAGGATATACAGATAGTTTAAATTCGGAAGAACGCTGGAATGAAGAACCATAAGAAAGGTCTTTTTATCTATAAATTTTATGTATTAAGTAAATATAATTAATTACGTAGTTTTAATAAGTTGAATGATTATGATTAAAACTGGCAAATCGCCGAACCTTATCCAAAACTTACAAGTACGGTTAGAGCTTTGCTAAATCTCCACCCACAAGTTACCTTTACCATGCGCTTAATGTAATAAGCTTGGAGTAAAAGAAATTTTTGCCAATACGAACGTATAAGTTAGAAGAGCTCTTTCCTTAA
>JAKTZT010000211.1:0-15138 GCA_030578955.1 Hemisphaericaspora insectamans | reverse complement strand
TCATTCAATCAATCAAAAATAGTATGGCTAAACGAAAAGGCAGGCCAAGTAGACATGCCAAGAGTGACTCAGATCCAATTGAGGTTCTCAAAAGAACGGCTACAGCGATTAGTATGGGATTACCTTAATTCCGGTCTTGACTTGATGTAATTACTAACTTATCATGTTTTTTGTTAAAAGATCGTGATCCTGATTCATTCAATTCAGCATTTCCCTTAAGCAGTTTTAAAACTCCATTTGTCGATTCCAGTAGATGGGCAGAAGTAGAAAAGATTGGCAAAACTGAAATTCAAGCTAATGATTATAAGAAGAATCCTGGTGAAGTCCTTGCTGAGACTCTAACATATGATATTTATGCAAACAAACATGATCCATATCCCGCATGGAATCCACCTGACCAAGTTCCAATCACTAAAGAATCGATCGAAGCTATTTTTCTCCAATTAACAACTATATTTGGGTTTCAGTTTGATAACACGAGAAATATGTTTGATTATTTGCTTCGTTTGTTGGATTCAAGAGCTTCCAGACTTGGTCCAACTCAGGCGTTGAAATCAGTCCATGCAGATTATATTGGAGGTATCAATGCTAATTTCAGAAAATGGTATTTCGCTGCTCTGTTGGATATAGATGATGCTATTGGTTTCGATAATGTGACCAAAAGCGGAAGAGTTAAAGATTCCCATGAGTACGCCTCGCTGTTGGAAGAAGTAGAGGAGCAGTGGTCAAATAACATGTTGACACTTTCACCTACCGACTGCGTGATTCAATTGGCTTTATATCTTTTGGTTTGGGGGGAGGCCAATAATGTTAGATTTATGCCAGAGTGTATTTGTTTTATTTTTAAGTGTTGCAATGATTACTACTTTTCAATTGACCCAGACACCCCAGTTTCAACAGTCACGAGAAGTTTTCTTGACCACATAATTACCCCGTTGTACAATTTTTATAGAGATCAATCATATGTTCTTGTTGATGGAAAATATCATAGGCGTGATAAAGACCATGATTCGGTAATTGGCTATGATGATATGAATCAACTTTTTTGGTATAGCAAAGGCTTGGAGCGTTTAGTGTTGTCTGATAAGAAAACAAAGTTGATGAGCCTTCATCCGCATGAGAGATATGAGAAATTGAATGAAGTATTATGGCATAAGGCATTCTTTAAAACATTCCGTGAAAGAAGAAGTTGGTCTCATGTACTTGTTAATTTTAGTAGGGTTTGGATTATTCATATTTCAGTATTTTGGTACTATACATTATTTAATTCCCCAACGTTGTATACCAATGAATATCGGCAATCTTTAGATAACCAACCGACTACTCAAGCCAAGCTAACTGTACTTTCATTAGGCGGGTCAGTGGCTATTGTTATTTGCATTTTTAGTTTGCTCCTTGAATTATCGTTTGTTCCTCGTAAATGGGCTGGTGCACAGCCTGTTGCCAAAAGGTTTTTTCTTCTTATTCTAGCATTCTTAGTAAATACTGGGCCAACGGTATATTTATTGCTTATGTATCCATTGAATGTGGAAGATAGAATTGGCATAATAATTGCATCGTTGCAATTTGTCTTTTCGATACTGATGGTGTTATATTTGTCGTTGGTCCCATTGGGGAAATTGTTTACTAAGCTTGTGAAGGAGAATGATCGACGCTATCTTCCTACTCAATATTTTGTTACGGATTTTTATCAGCTAACAGAAGGAGATAGGATTGCATCTTATGGGCTATGGTTTGCCATATTTGTTTCAAAGTTTCTCGAGTCTTACTTCTTTCTTACCCTTTCAATGAGAGATCCTGTCCGGGAACTTAGTATAATGAAAATGACAAGATGTTCTGGAGAAGTTTGGATTGGGAACTGGCTTTGTATGCGCCAACCATTAATTGTTTTGGCTTTGATTTATATTACAGATTTGGTTTTGTTCTTCTTGGATTCATATTTATGGTATATTGTTTGGAATACGGTGTTTTCAGTTTGCCGCTCATTTTATATTGGTGTCTCCATTTGGACACCATGGAGGAATATCTTTTCAAGGTTGCCCAAAAGAATATTTTCAAAGATTATAGCCGTGTCGAGCGATAAGAATGTCAAAGCAAAATTGCTCGTTTCTCAAGTTTGGAATTCAATTGTTATTTCAATGTATCGTGAACATTTAATTTCGTTGGAGCACGTTCAGAAGCTTATATATAAGCAAATTGATGCTCCTGGTATGGAAGGAGGATCTGTCTTAAAGGAACCAATATTTTTCGTTTCCCAGGAAGATCAATCAATGAAATCATCTTTATTTCAAGCACAATCAGAAGCTCAAAGGAGGGTGACCTTTTTTGCTCAGTCTTTATCAACACCTATGCCAGAAGTGGGACCAGTCCAGTTGATGCCTTCCTTTACGGTTCTTATTCCTCATTATGGTGAAAAGATTACCCTTTCCTTGAGAGAAATTATAAGAGAAGAAGAGCAATATTCCCATGTAACAATGTTAGAATACTTGAAGCAACTTCATCCCGTGGAATGGAGCTGTTTTGTTAAAGATACAAAAATGTTAGCAGAGGAGTTTGAAACAGATTCATCTTCGCCGGAATTTCGCAAAGAAAAATTTGATGACCTTCCTTACTACTCGGTTGGTTTTAAAGTTGCAACACCTGAATATATCCTTAGGACAAGAATCTGGGCCTCTCTTCGATCTCAGACTTTATATAGAACCATTTCCGGGTTTATGAACTACTCCAGAGCAATTAAATTGTTATTTGATGTTGAAAACCCCAATATGAGTGGTTTTGAAAATGAGCAAGAGAAATTGGAACAAGCCTCGATAATGGCGCACAGGAAATTCAGGATAGTCACTTCAATGCAAAGATTGAAATACTTTAGTCAGGAGGAAAAAGAGAATACTGAATTTCTATTGCGAGCATATCCTGAACTTCAAATTTGTTACTTGGATGAAGAAATTGATGGCTCCACCGGTGAGATTACGTATTTCTCCTCTTTGATTGATGGCAGTTGTGCAATCATGGAAAATGGGGAACGCGAACCCAAGTATAAAATTAGATTATCAGGAAATCCAATTCTTGGTGACGGAAAATCTGATAATCAGAATCATTCTTTGATATTTTGTAGAGGTGAATATATTCAATTGGTTGATGCAAATCAAGATAATTACTTGGAAGAATGTTTGAAAATTAGAAGTGTTTTGGCTGAGTTTGAAGAAGCTACATTCCCAATTGATCCTTATGCAAAGGACCTCAAGAATACAGATATGGCCCACCCGGTTGCGATAATTGGTACAAGAGAATACATCTTTTCTGAGAATATTGGAATACTTGGTGATGTGGCTGCTGGAAAAGAGCAGACCTTTGGAACTTTATTTGCAAGAACCTTGGCTCATATTGGTGGTAAGTTACATTATGGACATCCTGATTTTTTGAATGGGATTTTCATGACCACTAGAGGAGGCGTTTCAAAAGCTCATAAGGGTCTCCATTTGAATGAAGATATCTATGCAGGAATGAATGTCGTTTTAAGAGGTGGAAGGATTAAGCATTGTGAATATATGCAATGTGGTAAGGGTAGAGATTTGGGATTTGGGTCAATTTTAAATTTTACAACAAAGATTGGGGCAGGAATGGGGGAGCAAATGCTTTCCCGTGAGTACTTTTATTTGGGAACACAATTACCTTTGGATAGATTTCTATCGTTTTATTATGCCCATCCGGGTTTCCATTTGAACAATGTATTTATCATGCTTTCCATACAATTATTCTTGCTTGTTGTTGCAAACCTTGCTGCCTTAACAAATGAATCGACCATTTGTGAATACGACAGGTACAGACCAATAACTGACCCAAGAAGACCAATTGGGTGCTACAATTTGATTCCGGTTGTTCATTGGTTGGAGAGGTGCATATTTTCCATTTTCATTGTTTTTGTTATTTCATTTGTTCCTTTGGGAGTTCAGGAATTAACTGAACGGGGATTCTATAAAGCGATTACAAGACTTGGAAAGCAATTTGCGTCCTTTTCCCCCTTATTCGAAGTTTTTGTTTGTCGAATTTATGCCCACTCATTAGTTAGCGATATATCCATTGGAGGTGCAAGATACCTTGCTACAGGGCGCGGGTTTGCCACTATTCGTGTTCCTTTTGCGACTCTTTATTCCAGGTTTGCGGTGGAAAGTCTTTACTATGGGTCATTGTGTGGTCTTTTAACCTTTTATGGTTCTATAACCATGTGGAAAATACTGCTATTGTACTTCTGGTTCACCATTGTTGGTTTGTTGATTTGTCCGTTCTTATACAATCCCAATCAATTCTCTTTGAATGACTTCTTCTTGGATTACAAAGAATTTCTTAAATGGTTGTATCGTGGAAACAGTAAATCGAGAATATCCTGTTGGATCAATTTCACAAGACTCAAAAGAAGCCGAATAGTTGGGGTGAAGAGTAAGAGGTATAGTGTTAACGAGGAAATTAAGGTTGTAAGTGAAGTGAAGCCTTCAAGGTTGGCATTGCTACTGTCAGAGAGCTTACTGCAGTTAGGTGTAATCTCCGTGGTTGCGTTTGCATATTTGTTTTCCAACTCACAAAATGATGCAAGAGGCACATATCCAGTGAACGCTATCTTCAGGATTCTGATTGTTACATTTGGTCCCATTATAGCTAATTTTGCAATTTTATTGGCTTGCTTCATCATTTCAGCAATATTTGGGCCCTTGTTAACCTTATTCTTTAAGAAGTTTCCCGCATTTGTTGCTGGTTTTGCTCATATACTTGGATTGATTAACCATGTATTCTTTTTTGAACTTTTATGGTTATTTCAGAATTGGAATTTTCCAAGAACAATTCTTGGATTTGCATTGTCGGTACTCATACAACGTTGGTTTTTACAGTTGATAACGATCTTGTTTGTTTCAAGAGAATTCAGACATGATAGGTCGAATCGTTCTTGGTGGTCTGGTAAATGGGCTACTGCGGGATTGGGTTGGTATACCATTACACAACCATTAAGAGAAAGCATATGTAAATTGACAGAGCTATCATACTTTGCTGGGGACTTGGTTGCTGCTCATTTAATTCTTTATGCTCAGCTTCCAATTTTGTTTATCCCTTATGCTGACAAATGGCACACATTAATGTTGTTTTGGCTCAAACCAGGAAATCAAATTAGGCCAAGGATTTTATCAAAGAAACAAAAGAGAAAAAGAAGATTTCAAGCTATTTTATTTCTCTTGATCTTCTTGTTTGGTCTAGTTCTATTTTCAAGCATTTTTGCTGTTCCTCTTATTGTCAACAAGTATTTCGATATCGATTTTGAGCTGTATCTTCCTTTCCCATCAATAGTTCATCCTTTGTTTCAACCATATGTCCTTTCTCCAGGTAGAAAGGGATTGCTTAAAAATTTAGAAATAAACCAGTATTAAAATTATGATGTGTTTGCTCTATAGAAACTATCTAAGTAGGTTTTGAAATTCAAGTAACTCGGATGGACAATTTCGCTCAACATTGTGTAAAATATTCCTCTTTGTTTGATCATCAACCATGAGTATAGCTAGGTCATACCTCTTAAATTTGGAGAATTGAGTCAAATGATCGAGGACGACTCTGTTCCAATCTCGTATAATTTCATTTTTGCCTGCATATTCAGCAGCCTCTAGAAACAACTTCAAGAAGTCTGTATCAATTCCAGAAGAAGCAAACACTGCTTCATATGAGTCTTTATCTAGGTTTAGGATGTATTGGTACCCCTTTACTTTTTGAGATGTTGGAAGTTGTCTAAGAACACTTAATAGCTGCAATGGCAGAGACTCTGAGTTCTTATCGGAAGTTTCAGTTCTAGATGGAGCTTCATTGGGTTGGTTTTTGTTTGCAAAAAGTCTATTAATTTCTTTCTCTGCTTCTTTTGTGGATATATTAGTTGCTGGAATTGGTTTGTGTACTGGTTGAATAGTGTTTGGATTTAGAAGATTTTCAAATTCTTTTGGTAACTTCGAAACATTCTCTATTTTTAGTTGCAAAAGATCTTGTCCATCTATCATATCCTCATCATCACCATCTATTGGGAGATTGTCCAATTCTGTTCTCGCCATTGTATTGTTTGGGTCCAACTTTAAAACCATCTGAAATGCTTCCTTGGCTTTCTTGAATCGACTCAATCCCTTCAGAGCAATTCCCTGTCTAAAATATAACTTTGTAAGCAATGTTGTAGGTGCACCTAGATTTATGCCACTTATACAATCTTTATATGCTCTTTCATAATCTTTTAGGTTAATGAAACATTGAGCCCGGTTGGAATAAAGTACTGGATTGTACATATCTAATTGAATAGCATCTCGATACATTTTGGCTGCTTTCTTGTATTCTTTGTTTGCAAACGCGTTGTTTCCTTCATTCTTTAGTTGTTCGGCCGTTAACATTGTTTTGGAGTTTATAAAATGTGAATTCAGTTGAAGTAAAAATTGCATGTCTAAAATTTGCAAAAATTCTTGGGATTTTTCTCCTTTGGTTGATTTTTTTTTTTTGATAACAAGTAAACCACAAACAATGGCAGTGGAGGAGTTACATGATGAAATAAGGGTAATTGATGCAATATACCCTGGATCTATGACTGAGGTTGCTCCTCAAATATATACATTCAAGATCCCCAAACATGAATATTTATCAATTCAATTGACTTTCCCAGAAACGTATCCCGAGGAAAGTCCTCAATTATTACAAATCATCAATGAGTATGCTAGTCGATTTACAGACACGGTATATCTAGAACGGAATATAAGGGAAATACTAGGTAAAGTGTTTGTACCTGAACAAGTTGTTCTTTTTGAATTATTGACTGAATTACAAGAATTCTTTGATAAATATGTTGAAGATCATCAAGAACCAGAGAAAAATAAACAATTAGAAATTCAACCTGAAAGAATTGCTTCCATGTCTCCTGCTCCGGTGAGACAAAACGAACAAATGAAAGTTGAAATAGACCCCACTGAAGGATGGGAACGGTCTGATCCAATAATAGATCGTAAATCTACCTTTATTGCCTATGCTAGAAAAGTGGATACTCTAGAAGAAGCTCAGTCGTACTTAAATGAGTTGATAACTGATAAGAGAATATCTAGGGCTACTCATAACATCTCCAGTTGGAGAATTAGGACGGCTGATGGAGTGCAATTCCAAGATTGCGATGACGATGGAGAGACTGCTGCTGGAGGAAGATTGTTACATGTTCTACAGGTATGTTTTATTTGATTTTTTTTTTCTTATTTGCAGGAATAATGATGATATTGTGAATTGTAGAAAATGTACTAACTAAGTTATATAGATGATGGATGTATGGAATGTTATTGTGGTTGTTAGTCGTTGGTTTGGAGGGATTCATTTAGGTCCGGACCGATTCAAACATATAAATTCTGCTGCTAGGGATGTCATTATCAAGGGACAATTCCTAGATGATACTAATAATACAAAGAAAAAGAAGAAATGATTGAGCTCAATGACTGAGGGGGGGGGTGTAATCTATAAAGGTTTATGATAACCTTCTCTTTTTTGTCGGCACCTTGGACTGTTGTTCAATCTTTCTCTTTGCCCATAGGGAGTCCAAATCATCATTCGGTGATTTCTAGAATATTTATTCGTTAGTAGCTTTTGTGAATGGTCTATATCATCAATTTTAAATACATACATTCTTCCTTCTGCTGCTTTTCGACTCATCAATGATACTTTTCTCGTTTCTTATTTGCGCTACATCGTTGTTATTTTCCACTTGTTCTACTTGGGATCCCCAAGACCGTCTGGTTGGTGCGCTCATGATACCACCATATCCCACAACTTCTATTTGAGGTTTTCGTGCTGCCAATTTCAATAATTTGGCCAGATACGGTAATACCCATTCAGATGTGTCAGTTAATTTATTCTTAGTTTCTTCCTCCTTTTTAGATATTTTCGAATCATCTGTTTTTTGCATGAACTTCATGTTCATGACCCGACTTGAGAGTCCTGACATGTTTGTGGAAATGTAATTAACAGTTTGTGTATGTTAAATTGTTATGAGTTGTTTTAGTAGCAATCAAAGAATTTTTTTTGTTTATTGTTAGAACTTTATTATTGGTGGGTGGGGGTTTGCGATGGTGAAAAAAAAAATTCTGAGATGATGATGAGATGAGTTTTTGGATTTCAATTTTTTTTTCTAGCAGCTTATTAGTAAATTAAATTATCACCACCCCCCCCCCCCCCACCGAAATATATACACCAAGATGAAGTCTGATTTCAAGTTCTCTAACCTTTTAGGTACCGTATATAGAAAGGGGAACTTATTATTCACCAAAGATGGTTCTAAACTATTATCACCAGTAGGTAATAGAGTCAGTTGCTTTGATCTTGTCAATTCCAATTCATTCACATTTAATTATCAACATAGAAAAAACATTACCAATATAGCTTTGAATAACCAAGGAACCTTATTGATTTCTATTGATGAAGATGGTCGTGCCATATTAGTCAATTTTGTCCTGAGAATTGTATTACATCATTTTAATTTTAAATCTCGAGTTCATGATATTAAATTCAGTCCCTGTGGTCATTATTTTGCAGTAGCTGTAGGGAGATTTATTCAAGTATGGAAAACTCCTGATTTTAGTGAAGATAGACAATTTTCTCCCTTTGTTAGACATAGAATATACCTGGGTCATTATAATGATGTGTTGAGTATTTCATGGTCTCAAGATTCAAGATTTTTCATAAGTACAGCCAAAGATATGACTGCTCGAATTTTTTCACTTTTATCACTGGAAAAAGAAGTGGCAATGACATTTTCTGGACATCGTGATTATGTTATGAATGCATTTTTCAGTGCTGATCAAGAGATTATTTATACTGTCAGTAAAGATGGGGCATTGTTCAAATGGGAATACACTGAAAAGCCAACTGATGAAGATGATAATCAAACTGATGAAGAAGAAGTGGATAGACCCATGAGTTGGAGAATTACAAGAAAAGAATTCTTCTTTGCTGATTCAAAATTAAAATGCGCCACCTTCCATCCTGAATCAAATTTATTAGTTGTTGGGTTTTATAATGGTGAATTTAGAATATATGAAATTCAAGATTTTAACCTTGTTCAGCTGTTAAGTATGGGTCAAAATTCAGTAGATACTGTCAATATAAATAAATCGGGTGAATGGCTAGCATTTGGTTCTTCCAAATTAGGTCAATTATTAGTATATGAATGGCAATCCGAATCATATATTCTTAAACAACAAGGACATTTCGATTCAATGAATACCTTGGGATATTCTCCTGATGGATCAAGATTAGTTACTGGGTCAGATGATGGGAAAGTTAAGATTTGGGATGTTCAATCAGGGTTCTGTTTAATGACATTTACAGAACATTCTTCAGCAGTTACACAAGTTAAATTTGCCAAGAGAGGACAAGTTTTATTTACTAGTTCTTTGGATGGAACAATTCGTGCATGGGATTTAATTAGATATAGAAATTTCCGAACATTTACTGCAACTTCACGTATTCAATTCAATTGCTTAGCAGTTCATCCAAGTGGGGAAATCATATGTGGAGGATCACAAGATTCATTTGAAATTTTTGTATGGTCAGTTCAAACTGGTCAATTGTTAGATTCTTTAACTGGTCATGAAGGACCTATTTCATGTTTAGCTTTTGGACAAGAGAATTCAATATTGGCAAGTGCTTCATGGGATAAAACTATTAGAATTTGGAATATTTTTGCTCGTAGTCAAAGTGTTGAGCCTATTGAAGTTAGTCATGATGTCATTTGTTTAACTATGAGACCTGATTGTAAGGAAATTGCTGTACTGACTTTAGATGGACATATTACCATATTTGATATTGAAGATGCAAAACAATTACACATGATTGATGGGAAGAAGGATATTATAAAGGGAAGATATCTTGAAGATAAATTCATGGCTAAGAATTCAGCTAGAGGCAATTATTTCAGTACTATATGTTATTCATTTGATGGATTAACATTATTAGCTGCTGGGAATAATAATTCCATCTGTATGTATGATATTGACAATGAGGTATTATTGAAAAGATTTATAGTTTCCGAAAATATGTCAATTGATGGGACTTTGCAATATCTTAATAGTGGGAAAATCACAGATGCAGGTATCAACTCCGATTTAATTGATCGTGATGGGGAATTAAGTGATTTAGAAGATAGATTAGACAATACCTTACCTGGATCCCAACGTGGTGGAGATCCAGGGGAACGTAGGACAAGACCAGAAATTAGGATAACAGTAATTGAATTCTCACCAACATCATCAGCCTTTGCAGCAGCTTCAACTGAAGGATTATTGGTATACTCGATTAATCAAGAAGTTATTTTTGATCCATTTGATTTAGATGTTGATATTACCCCAGAAGCAACGTTGGAAGCACTTAATGATAAGGAATATCTTACTGCATTGGTTATGTCCTTTAGATTGAATGAAAATTATTTAATTCATAGGACTTTAGAATCGATCCCCTTGAGTGATATCCAATTAGTTTGCCAACATTTGCCAGTGGTCTATATATCCCGGGTGTTGAATTTTATCGGTGAATTATTGATTAAACAAGATTCACATCATATTGAATTTTATTTACTTTGGGTAAAGAATTTATTGATTCAACATGGGAAATATATTAATGAACATAAATTTGAATTCCTGTCTTCTATAAAATTGTTATCAAGATTCTTGAATAAAGTTGCTAAAGATGTTGTCACTATTGGAAAGAAAAATAAGTACTTGATAAGTTATTTGACTGTTAGTAAAGATTTGAAAGATGATGTTGTTGAAATCCATTCCAACGATGAGGAGCAAGATGATGATGATGATCAAATAATCGAAGATGAGGATGAAGATGGAGGATGGTTTGGACCTAATAAAAAGGGTATCAAAGCCAATAATGGTATTGTATTTAGTGGACCAGACAGTGAAGATGAAGATAGTGATGTTGAATTGATAGAAGTGTAAGTAGTAAGCATACGGTAAGTTTTTAAATGTATAATAGAAAATTCGATAGAATCACTCTCTCTTAGGATGTATGAAGGTTAGCAAAGAAATGTGCTTGAACAATACCTTTGTTTGCAGTTGTAGTTATATTAGTAAAGCATTGAATCACTTATAATAAGCATGTGTGTAAAAGATATCAATAATATTATCCCTCAAAGAAAAGATACCTAACCCAGATTAAACGGTTGTGAAAATTTGTTTAGAAAAAACAACACTTCGTAAAAATAGAAGTTTATTTTTTGCTTTTTTTTTTGCCCTGAAGAGAAAGGAAATTAGCTGCCCGTTAAAATAATAAAAAAAAAAACAATGGAATATTCTTTTTTGTTACAAAAAGAAAAAACTTTAAATTGCAACGTTACATAAATAATATTTGGAACTTTGGAAGGTGGAGAACGGCTTATGGTTAGGTATTAAACAGAACAGTGTCAGTGTGTTCCCTTGAAACAATCAATATAACCAACACATACACAGTTGTTGATAAAAAACAATGTGAAAGGATCTAAACGGGCCAAATATCATTTAATTTAGTTAGAAAAAATCTGTAAGGTCCCTTCATTTTAATTTAAAAGAATATTTTAGATGGAATTTTTTTATTTTTTTTTTTTTTGCAAGAAAATGAAACTGGGGGAATTCTATTCGACAGAGTTTTTTTACAAAATAAATAACGAGAATGCAAAAATGGAGTAATAAAAGGTATTCTGGGATTTTGGAAGACGCCGAAACCGGTTAGATGTTGAATGTGTTAAAAAAGGTATCTGTTATCTAATTTAAGAAATTCTATATGTGTGTGTGTTAGTCATTGCAATTAATTTGCCTTATTTCTTCATTTTTTGATTGTCCTTTTTTTTTTTGAATCGCTGGCTAAAAACACACACACACAATCAGCAATAAAAAAACTTGCACCTGAAATGAATAACAATAAAAAGAAAAAGAAAAAGAACGACTTGCATTAAATGTATGAGGGAAAAAAGATAGAATTAAGAAGTTACTGGTTATAAGTGTTGTATAAGGCTAACTGATGTGCTCGTGCTTCTGTTTTATGTAATGGGTAAGTTACTGGCCCTATTTACTTTAGATTTAATTAAATTTCGCTGGTGGAAATATTTTTTTTTCTTCGTCTGAACGGTTTGAGGTCTCCCCACTTTTTTTTTTGTTTTGGGCTAATTACACACTCACACACTCACTCACACAATATTTTTTCGCCAAACAAAAAAAAAACATTCCACGCAAAGATCATTAAAATTTTTGGTTGTAAAAAAAAAATTGAAATTTGCCCAGAAGTGAAATCTCCATGGGGTATTTTACTCACTCAATTAAGAAGAAGAAAGAATTGAGCTGGTATGTAGTGGTGGTGGTGTGTCAATTTTTAATCAAGTTATATAAATTGGATGGAGATCTTTCCAAATCTTTCAATTAGAATCTTTTTTTTCTATTTTCCTTTCTTCTCTCTCATTTCTTTTCTTTTCTTTATAAGTTTTCTTGATAAAAATAAAACAATTCATTGGATAAGTGAATCAGTCTTATTCCTCCATCTAACTTACTACCACTACTACACCTAGTATCTCATATCCACTAAAATCAGTGTGTGTGTGTGTGTGTTAATTTAATTTCAATTTCATTTTTTTTCTTCTACGTTTTGTGTTACAGTTGGAAAAAAAAAAGTTTATAAATAAATAAAATATCGACAACCTCCTCCCTCCCCCCCCCCTTAAAAAAAGGCTAATTTGAAAAAAAAAATTACTTTATCTTTTTTTTTATTTTGCTATATCCATCAATTGATAACTACTCAATTATAAAATGACTAGAGATATTACTAATCACTTACTTTTCGAAGTAGCAACTGAAGTTGCTCACAAAGTTGGTGGTATTTATTCCGTCCTTAAATCTAAAGCTCCAATTACTGTTGCTGAATATAGAGAACGTTATACCTTAATTGGTCCTCTCAATTACCAATCTGCTCAAATTGAAGTTGAAGAATTACCTGTTAAAGATCCATTGATTAAGCAAACATTGGACCAAATGAGTGAACGTGGTATTCGTTGGCTTTATGGTAGATGGTTAATTGAAGGTGCTCCAAGAGTCCTTTTATTTGATATTTGGTCTGCTGGTCATAACTTGAATGAATGGAAATCCGATTTATGGAGTATTGCCGGAATTCCAACCCCTGATCATGATTCTGAAACCAATGATGCTATCTTGTTGGGTTACTTGGTTGCTTGGTTTTTGGGTGAATTGGTCTATAATGATCGTGAAAGAGCTGTTATCTGTCATTGTCACGAATGGCTAGCTGGTGTTGCGTTACCTTTATGTAGAAAGAGAAGAATTGATGTTACCACTATCTTCACTACCCATGCAACTATTTTGGGTAGATATCTTTGTGCTGGTTCAACTGATTTCTACAATAATTTAGCTCATTTCGATGTTGATGCTGAAGCTGGTAAGAGAGGTATTTATCATCGTTATTGTATTGAAAGATCTGCTACTCATTCTGCTGACGTTTTCACTACTGTCTCCCACATTACTGCATATGAATCTGAACATTTATTAAAGAGAAAACCAGATGGTGTTTTACCAAATGGTTTAAATGTTGTTAAATTCCAAGCTGTTCATGAATTCCAAAACTTACATGCCTTAAAGAAAGATAAAATTAATGAATTCGTTAAAGGTCATTTCTATGGTAATTATGATTTCGATTTGGACAACACTTTATATTTTTTCATTGCTGGTAGATATGAATTCAGAAACAAAGGGTGTGATTTCTTTATTGAATCTTTGGCTAGATTAAACCATAGATTAAAAGAAACTGGTTCCAAGATGACCGTTGTTGCATTCATCATTATGCCTGGTAGAACTCAATCTTATACTGTTGAAACCTTGAAGGGTCAAGCTGTTATTAAACAATTAGAATCCACTATTGAAGAAGTTCAAAAGAAGGTTGGTGAAAGATTATTCGAACACTGTGCAAGATTCCCAAATACAGACACTCATTCTAAAATCAATAATGAAGTTCCATCAATTGACGAATTAATCAAACCTGCTGACAGGGTCTTATTAAAGAGAAGAATATTCGCTTTGAAACGTGAAGGTTTACCACCAATTGTTACTCACAACATGGCTGATGACAATACTGATCCAATCTTGAATCAAATTAGGCGTGTTCAATTATTCAATCGTCCTGAAGATAGAGTTAAGATAATTTTCCACCCAGAATTCCTTAATGCCAACAATCCGATCTTATCTCTTGATTATGAAGAATTTGTTCGTGGTTGTCACTTGGGTGTTTTCCCATCATATTATGAACCTTGGGGTTATACTCCTGCTGAATGTACTGTTATGGGTGTTCCTTCAGTTACTACTAACTTGTCTGGTTTCGGTTGTTATATGGAAGATTTGATTGAAAACACTAATGATTATGGTATTTACATTGTTGATAGAAGAATGAAATCTGTTGATGAATCCATTAATCAATTAACTGATTATATGTATGATTTCACCCAAAAGACTCGTCGTCAAAGAATTAATCAACGTAATCGTACAGAAAGATTATCGGATTTATTAGATTGGAAGCGTATGGGATTAGAATATATCAAGGCTCGTCAATTATCCTTAAAGAGAGCATATCCAGATAAATTCCAAAATGGTGCCAATCCATTCTCTAGTTCTGGAAGTTTGAAATTAACTCGACCATTAAGCGTTCCAGGTTCTCCAAGAACTTCTAAATATGCTGCCATGACTCCAGGTGATTTAGGTTCATTAGGTGAAGCTCAAGAAAGTTTAAATACTGATGATTATGTTGGATTTAAATTGGGTACTTCTGATGATGATGAAGAGGAAGATGAAGAAGGACATCATTATCCTTTAACTTTGAGAGGTAATTCTGAACCACCTCAAGATAAGTAAAGGAAAAATAAAAATTCACGTTGTTTTCTTGATTCTATCTTAAAAAAAGTGTTGTTGTTGTTTTAGGTGGTTTGTTGTTTAGTTTTTTTATGTATGTTCCCCCGTGCTTTTTTGTGCTTGTTGTGCCTTTTTTTGTTTATATTTATATAATACGTTTATAATAGTTACAATTGCCCTTTCTTTCATTAATCAATATAAAGTCATTTAGAAG
>JAKTZT010000210.1:0-15140 GCA_030578955.1 Hemisphaericaspora insectamans | reverse complement strand
TGTACTACTTTTTCAACAACTTCTTTTAAACAAGCTATAAATAATTGAGTCTCACTCACTATTTCTTTTTGGACTAAGAAGCAAACTACTCAATTACCCATCAGTTGATTATCAATACGATCGTTTTTTTTATTGACATCATGGACCCTACACACGACCCTAATTTTACCCCTCCTTCTAAGAACTTCGATATGGAACCACCAGCACCTTCTTCCCAGATTCCAATAAATGTTCCTATACAACCATATGTATTAGCTGATATGGGCGAAGCCTTAGACTTACCCACATCTCATCCAAAAACCGCAAGAACTTCCAATAGACACTTTTCAATGTCAAGTGAACATACCGAGGGGAAATATCACTCAAAAATCCCAAGAATCCATACAGAATTAATGAGTTCATCTTCATCTGACGAAGAAGTAGTGATAACAGAAGGAGAAAGTGAGGACATATTGTCACCATCACAAGAAGGAAGTTCCAGAATACCATATTCAGCAGCACAAGAAATCTTACCTGCTAGTATTCAAGTAAAATCTTCCCAAATTGCCGATTTAGAAGAAGTACCTCACGGAATTCAAAGACAGGCTGCCAAATTATCAGATTACGAATTTCCTACACATAGATTAGCAACCACTTTACTGGATGATAACAAATATCCTTTAGTTATTGTTGCATGTGGTTCATTTTCTCCCATAACTTATTTACATTTACGAATGTTTGAAATGGCACTAGATGCCATAACTGAACAAACAAGATTTGAAGTTATCGGTGGTTATTATTCCCCAGTCTCTTCCAACTATAAAAAAGCCGGTTTAGCTCCAGCACATCACCGTGTTCGTATGTGTGAATTGGCATGTGAGAGAACATCTAGTTGGTTAATGGTGGATGCATGGGAGTCTTTACAGCCGAAATATATGCGTACCGCCTTAGTATTGGATCATTTCAATGAAGAAATAAATATTAAATTGGGAGGTATAAAGACCAAGAATGGTGAGAAAAGAGGGGTCAAGATTATGTTATTGGCTGGGGGTGATTTGATTGAATCCATGGGGGAACCTGATGTTTGGGCTGATCAAGATTTACATCATATTTTGGGTAAATATGGATGCTTGATTGTGGAAAGAACTGGTGCAGATGTTAGAAGTTTTTTATTAAGTCATGATATAATGTATGAACATAGAAGAAATGTTTTGGTGATTAAGCAATTGATTTATAATGATATTTCAAGTACTAAGATACGATTGTTTATTAGAAGAGGAATGTCAGTACAATATTTGTTACCTAATTCGGTTATTAGATATATCCAACAACATAATTTATATTGTGACTCAGAACCTGTCAAACTGGTTATGTCCGATAGAGCAGATTAGACTAGACTCACGCATACAAACATTTTCACTTCATAATCACTGCAATATTAGATACTTAAATTATTATATAGACTACTGCATATTTACTTTATTACCTATTGGTAAAAATAGCAATTGGTTCATTCTATTACTTGGCTTATTCACACTTGGTTTCAAGTCCCTTTGTATGTATAAACTACAAGTAACGATAGTCGAAACTTACAATTAATAATACTATCACTTTAAAATAAATAACATCCTATATAATTATGAACAAAAAGGCAAACCCATGAAAATCACTTACCATTCTTGAGCTCTGTTACCAAAAGGTGATTTCTTTGTACCTTTAATTGGTTTAATCAATTTAGAACCACCTTCTAAGAATGAAAATCTCTCTCTTCTCTTTGCTTCATATTTGGCAATAAACTCTTCCTTTTGTAAAGTTAATCCAATATCATCTAAACCATTAACTAAACAATGCTTTCTGAATGGTTCAACATCAAAACTCTCAATTAAGACGTCATTAGTTTCCCCATCTCGTATTTGCTGTTGTGGTAAATCAATAGTTAATTTATGACCAGCTTTGACTACAGGAATCAACTTTTCTAAAATAGTTTCTTGTGGTAGTCTGATTGGCAATAAGAAATTCTTAAAAGAATTATTATAGAAAATATCACCAAATGATGGAGCAATTATACATTTAATACCGAAATCTTTTAAAGCCCAAGGAGCATGCTCTCTAGAAGAACCACACCCAAAATTGTCACCAGTAACCAACAAGACTTCGGCTTTTCTATAAGGTTCAACATTCAAGACGAAATCAGTTTCAACATCTTTTCCAGTGGCAGGATCTTTAGTAAATCTAGATTCATAGAATAACCCATTCTTTAAACCAGTTCTCTTGATGGTCTTTAAGAATTGCTTAGGAATAATAGCGTCAGTATCAACATTTGCTTTGTAAAGTGGAGCAGTAATACCACTTAAGACAGTAAAACTGTCAATAGCACCAGTTGGAGCATCGGTCTTGACAGAAGGCTTTGGAACATCGTTGATTCTTTCATTCTCAGTAGCTGGAGTTTCTTCTATATATTCCTTTTCGTGTTCATATACTGCATCTTGTAATTCCTTATCTTCAATTTCACTTTCAATACGAACAGTAGGTTCATCATGATTATTGTATTCAAATTCACGAATATCAGTAAAATGACCCTTAATTGCAGCAGCAGCTGCCATGGCTGGAGACATTAAATGAGTTCTAGATAATGCACCTTGACGACCTTCAAAGTTTCTATTGGAAGTAGATGCACATCTCTCTTCGGGATCTAAGATATCGGGGTTCATGCCAAGACACATAGAACAACCAGCTTCTCTCCATGAAAACCCGGCAGCTTCAAAAATCTTATCTAATCCTTCCTTTTCAGCTTGTTGTTTGATTAATCCAGAACCAGGAACAACCAAGACCAATTTAACATTATCCGCCTTCTTATGACCTTTGGCAACTTTAGCAGCTTCACGTAAATCCTCAATTCTAGAATTAGTACATGAACCAATGAATGCCTTATCAATTTTGATCTCTTTTAATGGGGTATTTGGTGTTAATCCTTGATATTTTAATGCTCTTTCCATACCAGCCTTCTTTATTGGATCGGTGACATTAGCTGGATCAGGAACCTTGGCGGTAATTGGTAAAGCATCTTGTGGAGAGTTACCCCAGGTTATGGTTGGGACGATATCGGAAGCTTTAATCTTAATATCATAATCAAACTTAGCATCAGTATCAGAATGTAAGGTTTTCCAGTATGCAATAGCTTTTTCCCATTCATCACCCTTTGGAGCTAATGGTCTTCCCTTGATATATTCGAAAGTAGTTTCATCAGGTTGAATCATACCAGCACGCGCACCTGCTTCAATAGCCATATTACAAATAGACATTCTAGCTTCCATAGATAAGTTTTCAATTGCCTTACCAGCAAATTCAATAACACATCCAGTACCACCAGCAGTACCTATAACACCAATGACATGAAGCACTAAATCTTTCGAAGTTATACCTTCATTTAAATCTCCTTCAATGTAGATTCTCATGTTTTTAGATTTAGTTTGAATAATTGTTTGAGTAGCTAAGACATGTTCAACTTCAGAAGTACCAATACCAAAAGCTAATGAACCAAACGCACCATGAGTAGATGTATGGGAATCACCACAGACAACAGTTGTACCCGGTAAGGTAAATCCTTGTTCTGGACCAACAACATGCACAATACCTTGTCTTTCATCATTCATACCGAAATAAGTAACGTCAAAATCCTTTACATTTTGTTCTAAAGTTTGTACTTGTAATCTAGAATCATCTTGTTCAATAAATGATTCAACATCTTTGAAATTAGCACGAGATACCGTTGGGATATTGTGATCAACAGTGGCAAGGGTACAATCGGTTCTTCTGACTTTTCTACCAGCATTCTTTAATCCTTCAAATGCTTGTGGCGATGTCACTTCATGGACTAAATGTCTATCAATATATAATAAATAAGATCCGGACTCATCTTTGTGAACAATATGGTCTTCAAAGACCTTGTCATATAAGGTTTTAGGTGACATAGTAATATCAATTGAAGTTTGATGTAATAACCAGGAATGAGAAAAAAAAACTATTTCAAACTTTCAAGAACTACTTGAAGTTTTATACACGAAAGTTAATTGAAAAATATCGGGTTAAGTCATGATGAATTGTTAAAGTGACGTGCGTGAAAAATACTCCGGTACCGCTCCGGTGCGGAATTGGGGCCAATGACAATATTTTAATTCTTAAGCAAAAACAACATTCCGGGCCTGAAAGCATCACGTGATTAAAAGTGATCATGTGACTGATCTAAACTGTAAATCAATTACAGTTTGCAGGTTAGTCATTCGGTCGTGCAATTAATGTCAAAAACCTTTATCATCTCTCTCAAGAACCAGTGTTAAGAATCCTTAGAAAGAGTACACGCTCTCCAGCAAACTACACCTTTAAACTATAAAAAGATGATACCACCAGGTGGTAGAAGGTCTAAGATTAGACCACCAAGGAAATCACTTGTAAGTTCCACAGTTGATAACTCCAATAATACTAATAATGATCCTAGTTTAGAATTTGAAAAATCTTGGACCATATTAGCTCATGCCATAAATCAAATCCAAAATAAAAATGTCTCTAACTTATCATATGAACAATTATATAGGAAAGCTTATGTCTTGGTCATTAGGAAATATGGAGGCAGACTATATGACAATGTTTCGAATGTAATAACTCAACATTTGTTAAGTAGACGCCAATATTTAATCGCAATTACTACTGGGAATGAAGAATTTATGAAGGCCATTATTCAAGAATGGAATGAACACCTACAAGCCATGAAATTTATCAGTGACGTGTTGATGTATCTTAATAGAGTTTATGTCAAAGAACAAAAAAAGTTGTTAATATATGATTTAGGTATTCAATTATTTAAAGACAATATTATCCGATTCAATGAGGACGAAGTAGGAAATAGATTAGTCAAAATTGTTATTGATGAAATCACTAAAAGTAGAAACAAAATTGCCATTACTTCGAATATGTATATTACAAAAGTTATCAATATGTTGGAATTATTGGTAGAAACATCCAATTCCGATATTCAATATGGGGAAAATTATTACCAGACTGTTTTTGAACCATCATTCCTTTCGAGTTCTCATGATTTCTTTACAAATTTATCTCAACACTTGGTGGGATATTCCCTGGGCTCAAAATACTTGCATGAAGCTAGTCAATTCATCAAAGATGAAGAAAACAGAATCAAGTTCTATTTACCTTCATCAACATATCCTAAACTTATAGAGCTATTGAATAACATACTAATCAAGGACAAGATAGATGGAATACTTTTACTCCCCTATGAGCAACAAGGTCTTGATTATTGGTTGAGGCCAATTATCAACAATATTTTTGAAGATAAGAATGACACTTATAATTATGTTGATTTGGCATTATTATACAAATTGATTGGTCGCATTGACGACGACTATCTGTTATTAAGGCTTAGATTAAAGGACGGAATTATCGTTCAAGGTAGGACGATACCAGACTTGGTAAAAGCATCAATTGATCCAGCTGCCAGTGGAGGTGCCAGTGGTGGCAATCCCACGGCTAAGAAATCGGCGTCATCATCGTCGTCTACAGCATTCGCAACTAAATGGATTGAAACAATTGTCCAGTACAAGTACCAAATATCCCTAATATTGAAATATTCGTTCGATCATAGTCCACTTATCGAACAAGCTGTCACTCATGGAATGAGAGAATTTATTAATGGAACACCAAATAAACGAGGAACTGGTCCTACTCTGGTTAATGCTCCTGAGATGTTATCAATATATATGGATTCGGTTATAAAGCAATTAAGCAAAGGATCAGCAACTAAAGAGATTGCGTTACAATCTGGAGACCAAGTTGAAGAGTTTATAAATAAATCAATCCAATTCCTAAGATTCATAAAAGATAAAGATGCATTTGAAGCTAACTATGCTAACCATTTTGCCAAAAGATTTTTGAATTCCAAGGGACCTTTACAAACTCTATCAAAGGGTATTAATATTGAAGAATTGGTTTTGTCTAAACTTAGCGAAGAGTTGGGAACATCGTCTTTAGATAAAATTATCAAGATGAATAAGGATATTAAACTGTCTAAAGATATTACTAATGATTGGAGAAAATATTTAGTTCAACAAAATAAACCAGAGTTGATAGAATTGGAATTGAAGATTTGTAATGTTACAGATTGGCCAAAGTCAATGACTAAGGATTACAAATGTTTTTCAAAGGCTGACAATGAGGTTACGCCATTTATATGGCCCCGTCAATTACGTAACACCATTAGAGAATTTGAAGAATTTTGGAGATCTGGTAAAAAAAATGACAATAAATCCCTTTATTGGACTCCAAAATTTGGATCTATGGATTTAAAAATATCGTATCCTTCAAGGACTTATGAAATTAATATGTCGACATATGCAGGTATAATTATGTTATTATTCGCCCCACAATCCACTAATCCAGACGGATCCATGGTTCTGGCATTCGAAGAGAATAAACAATTGTCATACGTGGAAATCGCTGAACGTACAGGAATTCCAGGATTAGAGTTAAAAAGGCATTTACAATCTATTGCAGTTGCCCCCAAACTGAGATTATTAGTCAAGATCCCCATGTCTAAGGATGTTAATGATACGGATGTCTTTAAGTTAAATGAAAAGTTCAAATCCTCATCAGTGAAAGTTAAAGTTCTTACCGTTTCTGCATCATCATCGGCAGCAACAACGAGTGCCAGAGCTTCAAAATCAAAAACAGAAAGAGAGGAGGAAGAAGAAGAAGTCAGAGGAAATATTATTGAAGGAAGAAAGATTCAAGTAAATGCAGCGGTCGTCAGAATTATGAAATCACGGCATAAAGTAAAGCATAACGAGTTGGTGGAGGAGTTGTATAAACAATTGTCTAATCGATTCCAACCACTGATTATTTTGATCAAACAACAAATTGAAGATCTAATAACAAAGGAATATTTGAAACGAGACGATGATGATAGAAATGTATACCATTATATAGCGTAAAAACAAGACTGGCTGTATAAGACGAAGATTCTGGTGCTTTTTTATGATTCAAGCACTTTGCATTCCTTACTCTCTATTTACTAGATGGACTAGATTTCCATAACATCTCATTAAAGCATGCAGTAAGCATATTTTGTAGATCATGTCTACCAAGTAAGAGCGCGGAGGCAGAACTGGATGGAAAATGTCTCTATTGTAATGTCGCAGGTAACCTAGCAGACGACATTAATTAAATTAAAAAAAATTCTAAAATTCAAAACAATTCAACTTTAACAAAACTGTTAACATACTCCATAGAAGATTTCATCCAACTTAATGTCAGCTAACGATATCCTAGATGTGTTGAATATTCAACGAGATGATGGTGGTACTAACACTACTAATCAGCCACCTAAGAAGAAGCAAAAGCTTTCCAATGAATCAACTCCAAAACCACCAACCGGCATGGCTAGAGAATTATATAATTTGATTGGCCCCAATACTCCAGCAATCAGTCTTTCTTCAAACACTTATGGCAACGCTACAATCAAAGATAACCGTAGATTTAGACCATCTCCTTGGACTAGAATGCCATTTGTGCCAAACAAAGATGAAAAGTCGAAGAATAACATTACACTATATCATTGGGTCAAAGGTTCTAAAGAATTACTTGAACAAGAGGAACCGAAACCATATTTCTTTGATAAGTATAATGTCAATCTAGATATACCGGAGTTTGTTGACGAAGAAACCTATAATAAGTATATGAGTGAAATAAGAGAGCATGAAAAGCGTATAAAGGAGGAGAAAGCAGCAAGAGAACAGGAAAGACTCGATTTGGAAAAAAAAGAAAAGGAACAGAAAGACAAAGAAGCAAAGGTTCTCGAAGACCTGAAAGCCAAGAGCGAGAGCAAGGTCCACACTAACGAAAAAGAGAACAAAGACGAAATCGCCAAGTCAGAAGGTAACAAGAATAGCAAGGAGAGCGATCGCTCTAGGCAAGACAATAAGGGAGATACTGAAACCACCGAAGAAGTCAACAGGAAGTCAGAAGAAGCGAAAAATGAACAACCCTTAGAAAATAAAACTGGGGTGAAATCTGATGAGAAAGAAATAAATGATAATAAGCAGGAAGAAGACCATGCAAACGAATGGACTTATGAAGAAACGAAATATTTGTTCCAGTTATGTAAAGCATTTGAATTAAAGTGGCCAATAATATATGATCGATATCAATTCCCTAACCGTACATCATGTGAAGATTTGAAAGAACAATTTTACCGCATCTGTATAAAGATATTAGAATCCCGAGAGACTAAGAGTGCTGGTATTATCGAATCTTTAAAAGCCTATTCTAAAACCAGAGAACTTGAAAGAAAGCATTATCTTGAAAACCTCTTAAAGAGAACTCCAGCAGAAATCGCAGAAGAAGAATCACTTGTTATCGAAGCAAGAAGATTCGAATTAGCTGCCAAGAAAATGTTAATGGAACGATCAAACTTACTTACGTTATTGGATTCACCTCAAACAACCCAAAATGTCCTGCAATACCAATCTTCTCAAGGTTTGGCCAATTTGTATAACAATTTAATGATTTTTGATAAACACCAAAAGAAGAAACAGTTACAATTACAAAATAAATCAGGATCGATCACCCAAGAACCTGTCCCTCCGCCAATCCCAATCGCCGCATCGTCGTCAATCAAAAAGGACCGTGGATTCCAAACTCACTTGCAACAATATTTATCTGGCTTGTTGAAGCAACATCAGCATGCCAACCCTTCTGTCAAACAGGAGGCAGACGCTATTCAACAATTGTTAATGAAGAGATTGACTCAGAAAGAAGAGGAAGCATATGGATTGTATTATCACGGTGCCGAAAAGCTCACACCTGGTGTTGCATTACGTTCTGCTCAAAGACTTCCCGCCTTACAACAAAAACAATCAGTGTTAAAATCAGTAAATTCCTTATTACAAGAGTTGGATATCCCAACTGGAGGTGGAACAACTTGGAAGCCGCTTATGCCTACAAGAAAAACCATGTCTAAGTACGATGAACTAATTAGGGCCGCTGTTACTTTGTTGGAAGTGAAGAGAGCCAAAGATAAACTTGAATCTGAAATCAGATTGATCAAAAGCCAACGTGGCCTTCAATAAATGTAGTGCAATATAATATGTGTAGTAATAAATACTTTTAACTATTAAAAATTGTAGTTGAACTCTAAGCATTCTTTGCAATCTATACAAAGATACCTGTTTTCCAAATTTTGAACATCAATTTGTAATAAGTCAACAATAGATAGTATATCCTTCTCTCCGGTTCTTTTAAAAATTGAGTCATGTCCGCCAAGTAATATATCGGATAATTTATACTTTGAATATAGCCATCGACTTTGAAATTCATCATTCATCGTTCGGTATGACTCTATGAATCTAAAAATAAAGTCGGTTATCCGTTCCATTTCGTTGTATCCCTCAAATATGATACAACTTTGTCGGAAGATACTTGAAGTTAATCGCAAAGAGCACACTCTATAATAATCATCTTCAGAATCTCCAACTTCCCTAATCTTGGGTATATGGGATAACATGAATAGGAATTTCATATACTTTTGATAGCAAATATCAAACTTAAAATCTCTAATTGATTGCTCGATGTATACTAATAGAAAATAAACGGATTTCCATCTATACAGCTCATGCTTCAAGATCTCATCAATATATATCGAAACGGTATGATAAATCAATTCGACATCACCAGACAACATTTCGTCCATCTTTGCTTCCCATAAGTTATCATACATAAGTACAAGGTTGCATTGAAAATGAATAGTATTGAGACGATCGTTAATTGGCATTCTCTTGAGTTCGACTTCCGAAAGTTCAGCGCTCAGTATGCCTAATCGGGAAGCTAATCCCGACAAAGTTGTTGAATCAACAACCTCGCAACAGTTTCGTTGAATGAGCTTAACTACTTTGCAACAGAACTCTTTATACCATGACGATGAAAAGTATTTGTCATACTCCGTGGAAATTCCCTTTAACATATCCCCAACATATCTCTGCTTTTCAATTTGACTGAGTTTCAGGTTACTGGATAAATTTAAAATCAAATTATGAACAATCACAAACCGGGACTTCTTTAATAGAATTGAGGATACTTCATCTGGAATCAACTTTTTCTGATATATAAACAAACTCCATTTATCTTTGTTTAACCGATTTAGCAAGGTACTTAAATATGAAGAGGTGTCAAATTTGGTGATTTCGTTGAGCACCGACCTAATAACTATCTCCTTGCAACCTTTCAAATTATAATATCGAAGCAAGCAAACATAGAAACATATCCCAAACTTTTCTCTCAGTTGAAGATTTCCAGTATATGGAAACTTTTGAAGTACAATTTTCTCCCAATTCGGAGATGGAAATAACGATGAACATTTGAGCCACAATGCAATACATAATTCAATTAATTTAGATACTGCAACTTCTTCCTTTACACTGGATAACGGAATCCGGCCCATTTGCCTATGTAATACTTTGGAAACTAAATCCTCAAACCCGTGAAGAATCTTTAAATTCATCGGAGAAAGGGGTTTGCTGTTATGCAAAATAAGATTATCAAATAGTTTCAGGAAAAATTCGAACAATTCAAAACATAACTTGTCTGGAATCTCAGCATTTAATCCCTTTGCAATGCCTAACAATTTAAACTGCAGTGTTACATTATCCATAGCTGATCCTAGGAAAATATCATCTAGCTTTCTTAAGAAATGACGCCATAATCTGAATATCCCCGGTACCGTGAAAAAATTCTTAATAAAACAGTTTATCAAAATGACATACGCCTCAATAGGAAGTTTAAGTTTCTTAGGCATTTGAATCTCAGAGATGGTCAACAATCCATCAATGGCAAGTCTACATATTGTGTCATCCTCAATGTTTTCAAGACACAAAAATAAGCTTTGGATCTGATTATTTAAATCGACTGTCGACATCAGTGTTAACAAAATAAGTAAGTTTAATCTATTGATAAACAGAACTTGTTTTGTCTGAATAGTATCATACTCAAACGTTGTAGTGGTAAAGAGTTTAATCACCAACCTTTTCACTTTTATAGGCTCCGATAACCCCAGAACATACCAATAAAGCAACTGCATAAACTGTTCAAAAAAGGTCTCGTTCGGTAGATCAAACCGACTATTCACCCTATTAATCAATTCTGGTATCCCGATCTCATCAGAGAAATTCGCAAACTTCCTTGTTGTAATTGTTGAATATATATCAAGTATTGTCTTTTCATCAGTTGGCCATCCTTTACGTTGATTCAACGTGTATATCATTGCAATATACCTGTAGAAAAATTCGGGATCGGTGACATTGGTGGCTTTCTGATATACCAGATGAAGAAGATTCCAAGAATAACCGCGCTTACCAATAAAGCACAAGCAAAATACAGCTTCTAATAAGTTTATAATATTAATGTATTGATGATATGAATCTACTGCTGAAGTAATTGATGCCCACCAGTAGTTCTGCTCCTCTAATAAACTGCAAAGGATGAAAAAGGATTCGGATTCGCGAGTGAGACAATCACTTTCTACGTAGTTGTCAAAATGCTCCAAATTAAATGAATCAAAAAATATTTTCCAATACTGTCCTGCCCAGGTAAATATGTGCTGATCTTTGTCTTTCATACTTTCTCCACTATGAAAATAGGCAATTCTGGACATTATGTAGTACAAAAGTATAAAATACGATAAAAATAACTTCCTGAATCCTGCAGACATGTTGTGATTCAGGATCAAGGAACTTATGCAAATATTTAGAAGCTTCCAGTCTTTGGATGTTGGAGATTCTTGTATCATTAAAAAAAATTGGATCAATCCTTTCACGCAGTCGTATACTGAATCTGAAATGGATTCAAACAATAGATTCGGGTTTTTAAATGTGCGAATCAACTGAGCAAGCAATCTATGTACATTGGCTTTTGACTCTCGAACATTTATTAATGAAAATACATAAGCTTTTTGATTGAAATTGACAGTTGATGTATCTTTGGGAAATTGATAAGCTATGCCTTGTTCGAGCTTCCGAATTTGATGAATATCAATGATTTCAAGTATGCTTCCCGTTGAATATCGAGGCTTTCCTCCCCGCAAATCAGTGCTGGAAACATCCAAATGCAAATGCGAGTCTTCGATATATCTGTGATCACTTTCTGCCTCAAAAATTGTTGTTGATAAAATAGGTTGTCGCAGAAATAGATAATCATCTCTAGTGGCTTCCTTGGTGGTTTTGCCAATGAGATTTTGAATCCTTGTTAATTTCCTTTGCTTGTTAGATCTATGTTTGCGGTGTTTGGGAGGTGCAGAAACTGACATGTGTTTCTGCGTTAAATTATGCCTAGAGGGGTCGGATCTTCCAGTCACTGTTTTTCTCTTGATTGGAGCATTTCTGGACAAAGAAGAACGCTTGAAATTTCTATAAGCTCCAGGTAATACCAGTTGTTTCAATGTATTCGATTTCGCTACCGATCGACTAGTTCTCTGTTTCTTTGTCTGTGGTTCTCCTGATTTCTTATTTCGGTTTGACGACGCAGCTAACATCATATTAATAGGATCCAGCTCCTTAACGCCGTCAATATCGTAGCAAAAGTTGTGCTTGTTGACATCTTCAACTTCATGTATAGTTTGGTCGATTGTAATGTGTCCAGAAGGTGGCTGAATTTCAAATAAATCATCGTCACTGTGTTCCGACACCTCTGCTTCAGAACCTGATAAATCTGATATAATAGAATATGTTTCAAATCTATCCAAATTGGGAATTTCTTCAATATTATTGCTGTTATTATATATTTCAAGGTATACTTCATTCGAGGTATCATACACAACAGATTCATCCACAAACCCATCAAACTCTAAGAATCCGGGCACTTTTGACGGTTTGAGAACCGACTTACGAATAGCCATACCTTTACGATGCTCGGCGGCGATGTGTTCTTCTCTTCTAGGTTTTCGTTTGGAGCTTGATTTGTAAATTTGCAACCGTTTGGCAGATTCAGGGAGAACTCCCCGTAAAACATTTTTCTCATGCCTAATTCTACCACCAACTCTAACTATGGTGTCTCCTGAAACACTACTGGAATCTGATTGCTCGGGCTCTTCATCATCACTCACTACTAGGGAATGATGCTTACTTGTGGAGTATAAAAGCTCATCTACATCGCTTGAGTACTCGCCGTATGGATCAATATCATTTTCAATATCACCGTCTTGCGATTCAGTCAGTTGAAAATCAAACAGTTCTTGTAAATGCTCTTGTTTTTCCTTTTCTCGTGCTAGCTCGGATTGTTTCCCCAATATTGTATAAAAATTCTTTGACTTGTACTTCTCATCTTGAGGATTCGACTGTTTCAATTTGAGGTAATTGTAATTCAAATACTTTACTACCTTCTCCAAATCATTGTTGTTTTCTTCATAGATTTCATTAAGAAAATTCACATCCGATAGTCCCAAATAATGTGCTTGATCAGCAAGATATGGATGTGTACTTGCAAAATTCCTTTTCCTCAATCCTCTTCTTGATACAACAGTCAGTCTAGAATCTAAGTAATTCTTCAAATGACTATTGTTCTCGTGTTCCTGATCCTGGATGATCAGTGAATCTGTCTCTTCATTTGTTGGACTTAGGTTTGTATTTCCTAGCTTAGCAGTGGAAGTATTTTCCACCACCAATTCATTTTTATCTTGTAAATTCAAACCATTATTGGGCAAAAACATTTCGTTAAATCTATCACTTTTTCCTGTCTCCTTGTGATCATTTACTTGAACCAATTCCATTCTTGCGATTTCCTCTGTATTCAGTGACCTCTGTGTTTCAAATTGTGACGATCTTAATCCCTGACTTAATTCTGCTAATAAACCCGCCAAACTCCGGTTCTCGGAAAGTTCATTCCAAATAGATTGTCTCTTATCTGTTGATAACCTGTTTAAATTATCTCGTAGATATACAGGTGAGATCATTGCCACTGAGAGTTCTTCATATGTTTCACTCTCTGAGTCTGACACTTGATCCAAGTGGTCTATTGGTGTTGTCATAATATTGGTAGTATAATATTTGTAGGTTTATACATATGTTTATATAAAGTTTACCTATTTTGGGCTTTTCCAAAGAATCGGGATTATAGATAAGATCTGAATTGAAGTGTGTTTTTGCTAAATAAATTTAAGTTGTTACAAACATCATCATCGCCATAAGTAAGTTTTTAAGAATCAAAAATAAAAGCACAAAAAAAAAAATAAACACGTCCAAAATAAATGACGCGCTTCCGATTTACTTTCTTAATCATTTACCTGAACAAGTGTAAAAACAGTAACACAAGAGAGTTCAAACTAATAGTTCATTTCATGCTAGACCAGTTTAATAATAATTACTTGGTTGAACTAAGTTCCAACTCTATCACTCACAATTTAAGATATCACATTGTTCTTACTTCATGATCGGGTTTGGATATAGTTGTTCTTAAAGAAGCAACTGAAAAATGAACATTATATAAAAACTTAGGAGCTACAAGTATCCAAGTCAGTTTCTGTGTTGGATTTAGGGTCCCAACTACTCAATATTTCACTTGACTAATCTGCATAACATATTATTGTATTGTTGCATTTCTGTTGAACACACAAAAACAGTTTGAGAGTCACGTTAACATCATACTTGCATCTTTTCTTGGTTTCGTTCTTTGTGCTAGCATTTTATAATTTCATTCATTGAATGTTAGTTTTATGTTATGATACATGAGTCCTATATAAAACAATATGAAAAGAATGATGGTGTATTAATGGCCGTAAAACACTGAAACTAAAAAAAATAATGATAAAATTTGTAATCTATATTACCATTTTTAATTTGGGATTCGTTCTTGGACAACCGTACCTAGTAGTCCTCCAAAACTTGGAGACAATTGCTTCATTTATGAGCTATGATGAAAAATATCCATCTGACGAACGTCTCCAACAAAAAATTAGTAATACCTTTTCAATTGGGAACTTTTCAGGCTTGGTTGGAAATTTTAGCTCGAAAAACTTGGAAAGACTTCTACGATGCCCATTGGTTCTGAAGGTTATTCCCGATGAACCGTTTCAAGCCTATGATTTGAAAACTCAAGAAAATGCTCCTCGA
>JAKTZT010000208.1:0-15280 GCA_030578955.1 Hemisphaericaspora insectamans | reverse complement strand
ATACCAATTGTAAGCGATCAATAATTTTTCAAAAAATTTTAAAATTGCTAAAACTCACGTGACATGGTTCATGCACTATCTTTCTTGCTTACTAAACAAATCGTTCCAATACACAAAAATTGTGGATGTGGTTGTCGGCCCATTGAATGGTCCGACAATAGCATGCAAATTAGATTGTTTGTCTATTCAACCGAGCACCTGTTGTTATATTTCTATAAAAATATTCACTGTATGCAGATTGCTACATTTAAGTCTTAGTTTACGCGAAAATTCTCTATTGTCCCTGTTAACGCCACAGTTTTTTTAAACTTTCACATTTCTAAAATATTGCAGCCAACCTTCCTCAATTCAAAAGAAAAACACTTCGTTAATCAGAGGAGCGAACCAACAATTCCTCGCTCTCGCTATCTTCAGCATCCACATCTACACCAAAATCGTCCAATGTCTCACCCATATCATTCATCCATTCACTTCGTTTCATATAGTTTCTAGGATCAAGATGTTTCTTTAATCCACCAATATCATTTCGATATCGATTCAATAATACCTCATCAGAAATAACGGGGTAATTAACCACTGTAATTTCCTGATGTCCACCATCTGGTGGCCAAGGTAAATTCAATTGATCACCTTCAATATATTCCGCCGATTTTTCAGGATGTACTCCGTTTGATTTTGGGGCTGCAAGTGGAAGGAGCCACATCCAAGGGTATCCACATGCCTGAATTAAGTTTCGCCAAATTCCGAGATCATAAGGGAAAATTATATCATCAATTGTAAAGTTTTTCGGAACAGCGGACACATACTCTTCGTCTTCTCCTCTATCGTGGAGTTGTTGTGTTTCTCGTTGTTGCTCTTCTTCGTATTCGTGCTCTTCGGCGTCCTCTCGTATTCTGGAATGATTAGTCCATGTTGATAATTTTGGTAATTTCTTGCCATGCAATTTAAAATAATTTTGTCTAATTTGATTCCAGATTCTTTCAGTATGAAATTGCGATTCAAGTCTTTCCCATTCCCATACTTCAATTTGTGTCATACCTCTAAACCCAGTATTTATAATACATCTAATGAATAAAACTGTAATTGATGCAAACACAAAAAAATCAAGTGGAGTTAAAAATATAACTGCAGTCATTTCCTTCTTATTAATTAAATAAATTGGTAAGTTTGAATCTTCATAATATTGCATAATTCGTTTACTTAATTGAATCAAAACATATCCACAAGTAAACATTACCCAAACCAAAAACCTCAAAAAATGAGGTAAATTGCCATGTCCAACACAATTCATGGTCCATGGACAATGGTGGTCCATATGTAACACACACTGATTACATGTCTTACAATGATGAGCTCGCGGAGGTTTAAAGTTTTTACATTTCTTGCAATATCGTCTCCATTCACCTTGATTGGGTTGATATTTAGGAGGTGGTGTGCCTGGATTTACAAAGATCGCTAATGCATATGAAATCCAGACCATAGTGAGGTAAATTTGAAATATGATTTGATCTCGGGTGGTCAGGTAATGTTGAAGAACAAAATAGTGGGTTCCATACCCTAGGGTACTAATTAACATACATGGGATCTAAGATTTAGAGAGTTAGTAATTCTTTTACCGGTATCATCTGGGTGAGGAGTTAGAAGTCCATGTTTTATACTTACTATTATTCCCACTATGGGCCATTTAAATTGTATAGCCATTGATGTTGTGGTTGTTTGTAAAGTGGAGATGGAGATCAAAGCTGTCTAAAAAAAACTGCGACCATTCTCTTCAGTAAAAAAGGGCAGCGACAAGAGTGAAAAAAAATTCCCAGTGGCAATAAATTTCAAACAAAAATCTTTCATTCAAACTACAAAGGTTGAGAATATTACAACAGATTTTATACAGAAGATAATACAATATGGTATGTGAATACACCTATTCATCTAACTCCAATTGCTCGAAGTTATACTAACAGTTTTTTTGTTTTATCTATAGACATCTATTGGTACAGGTTACGATTTATCAAATAGTGTTTTTTCACCAGGTATGTTTCTTTACATTAAATGAAGTTACTTATAGTACTCAATTGAAATACTAACAATTGTGGTTTTAGATGGAAGAAATTTCCAAGTGGAATATGCAATGAAAGCTGTCGAGAATGGTGGCACATCAATTGGTATTAAATGTAAGGATGGAATTGTATTGGCAGTTGAAAAGATTATAAATTCAAAATTATTAGTTCCTGGTAAAAATAAAAGAATTCAAACAGTAGATAGACATATTGGTGTTGTATATTCTGGTCTCTTACCAGATGGACGTCATTTTGTGAATCGTGGTCGTGATGAAGCCCAATCTTTTAAATCTATATATAAAACTCCAATTTCAGTTCCTCATTTAATGGATAGATTGGGTATATATGTTCAAAACTACACATGTTATAATTCTGTTAGACCATTTGGGGTTGTTTCTATTGTTGGTGGTGTAGACGATAATGGTCCTCATTTGTATATGATTGAACCAAGTGGTACTTGCTGGGGTTATACTGGTGCTGCAACTGGTAAGGGAAGACAAACTGCTAAATCAGAATTGGAAAAATTGAATTATGAAGAATTATCAATTAAAGATGCAGTAAAGACTGCTGCAAAGATTATTCATTTGGCTCATGAAGATAATAAGGATAAAGATTATGAATTGGAGATTTCATGGTGTTCTAAAGAGTTTACTGATGGGAAACATGAATTTATTCCTGAGGATTTATTGGAAGAAGCTAAGAAATATGCCGAAGAAGATGAAGAGGATGAAGACGAAGAGGAAGGGGATCAAGAAATGCAGTCATAGATTAGATAGTTTTCATAGAATCTAGCGAGGAAAATGTATAACAACAAAATGTTCATTTTATTTTTTTAGAGTGTCCTTGCTTATCGTAGGAAATACAGAAAAATCCCGATATCAGCTTCACCCTATGTAATGTCACATTTGATGATGATATTGCCAACAAGGGCACTGTTGGCACAAGCCACCCAGGGATAAATAAAACTTATTCTACAAAGGCCAATAAAATTGACATCTATATGTAATCAAAACGGTAATATATAGCACGAAAAAGTTTGGTTTTTTCAATACTTGTACCATGCTTCTTTAATACGCCCCACTGATCTATTAGTGGAACGTTTTCAGAGAATACAAGATCTAAAACCAAAAAAAAAAAAATTGGTGCTCTAATTGAGTTAGCCTTGAGATCTCATACAAAAAATAAACTGGCATTGGCAGTAAAGCAGACGCGCTTGGGAAATAGTGAATTACTTTATACACCTAGCGAACGCGTCAGTGACTAACATCTACATAGGATTTGATAGATACAGCATTAATATTATTGGTATTGAACCTTATTTAACAGAGATGAGTGTATAACAGAAACTACGATGGATTCGGTTAATTAATGGAAATTAGAAGTGGCTGCAACAATGGAAGAATTGTCGCTTCAAAGTCTTGAAAAGACTCAACTTTCTTTCGGTTTTCTTTTTCTTGAAGTAAAAATATTGTTTCTGATATAGCATAGGGTTAACATATAATCCTGTAGTCGGGTGCCTTCTACAGTACTGTCTGGAAGGACTTGAGATTTATGAAAAAGAACACGATGAAAAAGAACACGGTGTTATTACTTACAATATGCAGGATTTTTCCCATAAAGGGAGGGAAGTTAAGCAAAAAAAAAAAAAACAACCACACACCTCCCCAAATGTGAGATTTTCACTTTTTTCTGTTGTTCCATCATTAGTTTTACAAAACATCGTGAAAAACTTTGGTTAACCACAGTAAGCTATAAAGAAAGTTATTGCTATATTAGAATTTCCCAATCATTGAGTTCAATTGATAATATCTATTTTACTTTTGCTAAACTGTTTTGAATTATTTGTCTTTTTTAGAAAATAAGAAAAAAAAAATATAAGACAAAGTTCATCAATACATTTTATTTAGAAAGTACTTACAATGGCTAAGAAAGTAAATGCTTCTACAATAAAGGCGGCTGCTAGAGCTGCGACCAAAAAACAACAAAACATTTGCTCTTTAGTTGATGCAGATGCTTTGGTTGAACCACAATTTGCCAAAGGTGAAGTTCGTGAATACCTTCTTACAGAGCAAACAGATGTTCTCATCCAGAAAAGATCTCTTAAATCTAAAGAATATTGGTTACTTTCTTCCCTTTTAGTAATTGGTTTCTATGTTAGATTATACAATTTATCTTATCCTGATTCAGTTGTTTTTGATGAAGTCCATTTTGGAAAGTTTGCAGCAAAATATATATTGGGTAAATTCTTTATGGATGTCCATCCACCATTGGCTAAGATGTTATTTGCTGCAGTAGGTGCAATTGGAGGATTTACAGGTGATTTCGACTTTAAAAAAATTGGTGATAAATATCCAGAAACGGTCCCTTATATTTTTATGAGACAATTCCCCGCCTTATTAGGTCTTGGTACTGTTTTACTTTGTTATTTAACCTTGAGACAATCCGGTGTAAGACCAATTATTGCTTATATCACTAGTTTCCTTCTTATTATTGAAAATTCCAATGCAACTATTTCAAGATATATCTTGTTGGATTCTCCATTACTCTTTTTCATTGCTGCTGCAATCTATTCTTGGAAAAAGTTTGAAATTCAAGTCCCATTTACCTTTGGTTGGTACAGAGGCTTAATTGCTACCGGTATCGCACTTGGTTTGGCAACAAGTTCTAAATGGGTTGGTTTATTCACAGTTGCTTGGGTTGGGTTGATGTGTATTTATCAATTATGGTTCCTTATTGGTGATTTATCAGTTTCTCCAAGAAAAATCGTCGCACATTTCTTTGCTAGAGGTGCTATTTTATTAGGTATTCCAATTGTTTTATATTTGACATTTTTCGCTATTCATTTTGCTGTGTTAGATAAGGACGGTGACGTAGCTTCTATGCCAAGTGCATTCAGAGCAGGCTTAAAAGGGAACAAGATCCCAAAGGATATCATTGCTCCTGTTGGTTTAGGATCGGTTGTTACAATTCGTCATCTTGAGACTACTGGCGGTTATTTACATTCTCATACTCATTCTTACCCAACTGGTTCAAAACAACAACAAATTACCTTGTACCCACATATAGATGAAAACAACAGATGGTTCATCGAACCATATCAGAACACTACCATCTATAATAAAACATTTGTCCCATTGACTAACGGAATGAAGATTAGATTGAAACATCTCAACACTGGGAAAAGATTACATTCCCACGATGAAAAGGCCCCAGTCAGTGAATCTCGTGATTGGCAAAAGGAAGCTTCTTGTTATGGATACGAAGGGTTTGAAGGAGATCCAAATGATGATTTTATTGTTGAAGTTGTCAAACATAGAACAAAAGATCTTGAAGCTCAACATAAAGTTAAAGCAATTTCCACAATTTTCAGATTGAAGCACGCTATGAGTGGTAATTATTTATTTTCAAGTTCAGTGAAGTTACCCGATTGGGGTTTTGGTCAACAAGAGGTCACAACTGCTGCTTCAGGTAGGAGAGCTTTAACTCATTGGTATATAGAAACCAACGAGAATAAATACTTGAATACAACCGATGTGGAAATTGTCAACTATCCAGTTTTGTCATTCTGGGAAAAATTCGCCTTATCTCATAAAAGAATGTGGCAAATCAATCAAGGCTTAACTGAACACCACACATGGGAATCAAAGCCTCAAGATTGGCCATTCTTATTAAGAGGTATCAACTATTGGAACAAAGAGCACAGACAAGTTTACATGTTGGGCAATGCGGTCTCTTGGTGGACAGCAACTGCCTGTTTAATCACTTTCGTTGTTTATGCTGGTGTTACTATTCTCAGATGGCATTTAGGACAACCAATTTCCACCGAGAAGAACGTGTTCAATTTCAATGTCCAAACATTTTCATATGTTTTGGGTTGGTTGTTACATTATTTCCCGTTCTTTATTATGGGTAGACAATTATTCTTGCACCATTATCTTCCATCACTTTATTTTGGTATTTTAACTTTAGGACACTTTTTAGAAATCTTTTTCGGATATATGACATCACGTTCGAAGTCATTCCAAAAAGTGGCATTGGGAGCTGTTGGTGGATTTGCTATTTTGGGTTTGGTTTTCTATGTAACTTATTCTCCATTGATTTATGGATCTCCATGGACTAAAGATGCATGCATTGCCGCAAAACGCCTCTCTGGTTGGGATTTTGAATGTTCTACCTTCTACAAGAGCTTGGCTGAGTATGACTTGCCTCAATTAGAAGATCAAGGTTCCTCTTCTACTGAAACGGCCGCCGCTCAAGCCAAACAAACATCAACACCTGCCGCAAAAGAAGTGAGAAAACCAGTCAAACAACAAGCTAAAGTAGATACTTCTGGTAAACAACAGCAAAAACAGAAGCAACAACAACAACAAGAAGAACCAGAAGTTAGAAAACAGCAACAGCAGAAACAAGAGCAACAACAAAAGCAGCAACAGCAAAAGCAACAGCAACAGCAACAGCAACAGCAACAACAACAACAACAACAACAACAACAACAACAACAACAACAACTGGAAGTTAGAAAACCGGAAGAGAATGAAGATGTTGCTCCGCAACTTGCTGTTGAATTTGAAGTTGAAACTCCAAAGAAACAAGAACAACCAGCTGCCGAAGCGCCTGTTGAAGAAATTGAACCAGAAAAGGTACAAGATGTTCGTGTTGAGGAGCCAGTTGAAGAACCCGCCTATGAAGAAGCTGAAAACCAAGTGACCAATAGTAAGCCAAGAGTGACTCCACATAGTGTTCAATGGGATCACGTCGAAGAAGGTACGATAGTTATTGGCCCTTAGTCGCTAAACCTGTACTCTTTATTATACTGTTAACTTAAATTCTCGTATTATTATGAAATTTCCGAGTTTACTGCTTTATACGTATAACCCAATATATCTCTTAACGGTAAATTGTATATTTAGAAATGTCGAACTTTATACTTAATAAACGCTGTAACCAGATATGATTATCACTGTAGATAACTTCAAGGTCTAATAAAGGGGTGATGATTTCGAAGCAGGTCATAACTATCATTTGTATCTATGAGTTAACTAGATTTGGCGTTAAGACAGATCAATTACAGTCTTAAAATGTATGTGTATACGAAAACCACATGGGAATACAATAGCAACATATTGGAAATATGGCAAAACATCCCAAAAACCTAGAGTATTGATGGTAAGCTATTCTGACTTTAAACGGAGAAGTATAAGATTGAATATTAACCAGATTTTTTTCCTAGTTTGGAAAATAGTCGCTCATTCAACCCGAATATCCCGCAAAGGAGGGGGGGGGGGAGGGGGAGGAAAAGATCAAGAGAATCATACTATTTGGGAGGAGGGAGTAGAAGAAGAACCTTTTCGTAATCTAGAAAGAGTTTCCCAAGATGCATTCGAAAATTCATCACGCTAGCTTGATCCATGTAACAAGAAAAATTCTATTATACATTTATATATGTTTTAGACGCTCTATTTATTCTTCATCCACTACTTCGACATTTTCAATTGCTCTTCCCCTCACGTATTTTTCCTTCTTGACTTGATCATTAATACTAGAATATAAGTGATATCCATAATAAGAAGATTTGATCATAACGAAAATCAAGAAAAAGAATGGCCAAAGATATACATATTGCTTCTCATTGCCCACTCCAAAATAGCTCATTGCGAAACCAGTCAACATGGCAGGCACGTGCACAATACCAAAATTAATCAAACATGGTAACATGCCACGGGTAAAAACTTCACGAATAGGTAATTGCATCTCAAGGGCAGTCTTCAAAAATGTAAGCAAAAAGGGAAATGCAGTCCACCAAGAAACAATGAAATGAATAAACATTGTTCTGAAGTCAGTTAAGAATTCTTGTTTGAAATTCTTAGTGAAATGTTGCATTGGATCATTGACACATAATTTGTGAACACTGACTATCCATACTAACCACATAGCATACATTGGAAGACTTACTAACATGTTCGTGGGTACAATAAAGTTGAGATTTTCTCTGAAATTGAAAATAGCAAAGGCTCGTCCTTGCTGTTGGTTTTGTGCCACAACAGGAGCAGCTTGGACGTCATCCCCAATTGCTGCATTAATATCAGCTGGTTGCTCATTTCTGATCTCATTATTTCCACCAATAGGAGCTTCATTTGATAATCTACGATCATAGATGTCCAATAACAAAATTTCAAAAAGTAGACCAACAGAAATCGACCCAAAATCAACCAAATTCCAATCTAAATCAAGTTCATTCGCAACAGCTGGTGGGGCTACCCACCTAGCAACAATCAGCGCTGCTCTTATAACCGGCCTTCCAACCAAAATGGAAATTATGGTACTTGATAGTATCAAAATAACAGCAAACATCCAAAGCAAAAAGATCAACCCAAAGCATCTTAATTTGAAATGTGGAGGTCTGTAAACAATAGTATAGACATTATCAACAGTAGCTTCATCTTCTTCATCTGATGAAGGAGGTTCATGTCCGGATTGAACAGGAAGCTCGTTAACTTCTTCAATTAATTTATCATCCTTGGTAACTGGTACAAATAATTTTCTAACAAACTTTCTGGAAAGAGTATCATTATCTGGGGCACGAACATAATTACCATTAGGTACAAAACATGCTTTTACATCCGGATTTTCTCTAAATATGGCAAGTGCTTCTCGATAGGTAACTGGTTTGCTATAATCCGGTTGGGCAGTACCTAAGATTTGTTCCCAAAGATTTCTATAAATGACATAACCACGTTCATGAGATATTGGTTTATTCAAAATGAAATGAGATAATCTTAATTTGTGTGCTGAAATGTCAAATGCTCGAATCCAATATTTTCTGACATATTTTATAATAAGTGATTGATGTCTTAAACTGACCATAAGACAGACATATGCTGGTAATAAAACCATTAAACCCGATGGAATTTGAATTGGTAAAAAGACATTCTTAGGTTCTCCTTTAGTTACAGCATTGTATTCATTGGAATTTTCCACAGTAGTCGTGGCAATAGTTGAAGGTGTCACTAAGAATCTTAATCCCCAAGTAACACCACCAATTCCTATAAATATAAATCCAGTGTAAAACTTTGCACTTAAATAAATCCTTGATAATTGTAACTTTAATGGTTTGACCAAAGCATCATGAATTAATCTTGCATTAGGGTCATCAGGAGATCTAATGAAAAATAATACACCTGGACGTAAAATTAACGCTCTAACCATGCCAATAAATAACGCAAAGAATAACATGTAAAGAGTACCACTGGCCCAATAAATCAACACACGGAGATATGTAACTTGTAAAATCTCGTAATAAGAAGTCAAAAATATAACAATGGTTGTGGTTTCATTCGATGTCCTGGAGAATTCTGGCAATAAAAGTGGAGCAATGCAAAAATCTAATAACCAACCACAAAAAGCTGGGAAGAAGAAAATTTCAATTGCAAATATAAAAAACACTTTTGCGGTGGATCTAATTTCAAATAAAATCTTATAAGCACGTCTTGAACTTCCCATAATTGGTTTTGGACCAGAAACCAAAAAATCCATGATTTTGTATATGCAACCACCAATTAAACTGTATCCGATAAGTAATAAGATTATTCTTTCCGTTAGTGAACGAACTACCAAGTCGGTTGGGAACAATAAATTAGAAAATATTTGTTTACCTGGTTGAATGATATAATCCTGCAATGTTTTACCCAAGAAAACTAAAGAATCGTATTCAGCAAACAAGCTTTCAAATTTCGATAACCAATTAATGGCAGTTGAATAATATGAACTTACAACACCAAAAGTAACAGTTGAAGCAATAGACAACCCAAGTCTCACAGAATATCCAACCGCTGCAACAATCATATTCCCCAAGACATGAGGTATCAAATACACAATGAACAAATATACAGATATAACAATATCACAAAAAAGCATAAGCAAGATTGGTGCTTTTATGTTTAAGCTCATTCCAAATATATCCAAAATGTCAGCAATTCCTAGTCCTCCTGCTCCACCATCTGCACCGACTTGACGAGCTGCATTATTACCTGGTGCACCAGCTTCGGCAGCAGCACCACCAGCTTCGGCAGCACCAGCATTCCCACGAGCTCTAGCGCCTGCGAGTTCATTAACCATAGCTTCACGATGTTCCCGTTCTTCATCAGTATCCTCAGATTCATCTTCTGTTGGTGGGTGAACTTCTTCTTCTCTATTTGCCAACACATCTTCCACAATATCTCTCAACTGGTTGACGTTAACGACTGGTTCTGCGTGGTGATTGTTGTATTGATCAGTTTCTTCATTTCTTCTATCCGAGTCATCGGGAATCTGATCAGGTGGTAGTTGAGCTGGTAGTTGAACTGGTAGTTGAACTGGTTGTTGAGCTGGTAGTTGAGTTGGTAGTTGAGCTGGTAGTTGAGCTGGTTGATGAACTGGTAGTTGAGCTGGTAGTTGAGCTGGTAGTTGAACTGGTTGTTGAACTGGTTGTTGAACTGGTTGTTGTTGCTGTAAAGGGTCATTCCATATTTGATTCTGATCAATCTCTCGTCTTAATTCTTGTTCATGTTCATTGTTATAATTCTGGACATTATTATCGTTGGTAAGATCGTTGATTGCACGAATAACAGGGTCATCTGGATCATTTGGATTGACATTGATATTATTATTATTATTGTTGTTGTTGTTGTCGCCTAATGCACGAAGAGTTTGTTGTAACATATCAATTAATTTGGTTCTTGGTTCTTTTCCAATTTTCTTATGTAATAACTTCAAATATCCTTCATCTCTAACAACCCATTCACGTTCCACAAATAATGCAACATTGACAACAATAGCTACTATGAGATGTCTAAGTCCTCCAAAATAAGTATATGATATGAATTTTTGAATTTTAGTTAAAATCACCAGAATTGGAGAATTGGGATTGGTTGATTGTAAAACTTTATGTATATCATACTCTCCAAATGTAAGAGCATCCAAAAAGGATTGATTTACAAGTGGTAAATTACCATCAATTGCCCATGTATAAACTCTTCCTGAAAATTTCCAAAATAGTGGCACTTGAACTAATATGCATAGTATATAAAGAGCAATGGCAATTGATTTTGTTACGGTTGATGTAATAATCTGAATCAATTTAGACCATATCATAGTTGGAGGTATTCTTTGAGGCATGGAAGGATCATATAAGATTTTGAATTTATAAGGGGTATTACAAATATCACACTTTTCAGTTGATTTATTAGAATGTTTCAACCATTGAAGTAAACAGTCTTGATGGATATATTTGATGGAACCACGACATTTACATGGATGATATAATGGTTGAAATGGAGTACCTTCTCCACGACAGATACGACAAGTATGTTGCTCCACTTCTGACATGGTGTTTTTTGTTGTTTAAAAAAAAACGACTTGATTCCTTATGGACTTTAAATTAAAACCAACCAACAAAAAAAACTTCCCAAAAAGATCAACAATGTAAAACAATAAATATCTCTCTCAACTCACTCTAATATCTCTTCAAAAAAAATAAGAATCAAAAAGGAACTTAAATAATGTTTGATTGATTTTAGATCAGAAAAGTTGTCTCTCTCGTTGTAAAAAAGTAAAAAAGTTTTTGTTTAAAAAAAACGTTGATTAAAAAAAAAAGTAAAAGATTTTTTTATTAAAGAAAAATGTTGTTTTTTTTTTGTTCACATCGTTAAAAATTTCTCCACTCTCTCTCTCTCCTCTATTTAACAAATGGAAGATACCATATAGAGATATAGTATACAAACTGTACATTTACTAACTAAGAAAACTCGTCTCTTTCTTTTTCTTCTTTAGCATTACATTACCAATAACTTTTCTCTTTTTAGACTTCTTCTCCTTTCCTTCTCCAAACAGTTGTTGTTGTTGTTGCTGCTGCTCACGGTGCAGTTGTTGTTCAGCATCTCCATTTTCATCATTTTCACCACCACCACCATCCTCACCATCTACTCCTCCTTCATCTGTATATCCAGTTGTTTTATCTTCAAACATCTTTTTAGCTCGTTCAATCTTATAACTCTGTTCAATTATATATTGATATCTAGCTAATTTCAAAGGATCATTCCTTAATGTAAATGCCAAATCATTCATCTTAATTCTAGATCTACCTTGAGATCTGGCAAATCGATGTATATTCAGAGAAAGATCCACTAAATATTCAACAAGTATATCTTCAAGTGCATTCACTGTTAAATCAGTTGATACAGGACGATCTCCCATGGCAAATAATAAATTTTCAATATCTTTTGTAAATAACTTTTGTTTCTTTCTTTTCCTTCGGACTTGAGTTATTGGAGGTAATGGTAGTTGTGGTTGTTGTCTATGTGTCGCTGTATATGTACCGGCACTAGTAGTACTAGTAGTTGTAGTGGTGGTAGTGGTAGTTCCTGTTGTTGTTGTTGTTATTGGTTTATTAGTTACACCCAAAGATTGCAGATTATTCTTTAAAGCTTTCAGCTCTGAAGTATCAATTGTAGTTGGTGCTGATGTACCAGTGGTTTTCTTCGATTGATCTTCACTCATTTCTATGTATCTATGTTAGCTCTATACCCCCAACTGAAAAACTATTTGTTATTTCAAGGTATAGTAGAGGGAGTTCATCAATATGCGAGGGCCAAAAAAAATAAAAAAAAAAAACCCCATACAATAATCTCTCTCTCTCTTCTTATTAATAAAACAATCATATTACAAAAAAAACGTAAACAAAAGTTACTTACTTATAAACTAATAAATTTATATATATGTGTATGTGTATATGTGTGGGTGTAAATGAATCAAACCAACATGAATTACACTTTTTTATTTTAGAATGAAATGTGTAGATACAGTTAAATATGTTCTTTTCCAACAGTCTCATTTGCTCTCTCTCTCTATCTTTAGGAAGAAGAAGCAAGTGGATCTCTTCTCTTCCATTCCAAAATCAAATCATCTTTTGGGAAAATAGTTGCAAACACTTTAATTTCTTCTGATAATGCAGTCTTATGATGAATTAAATCAGCATTCATAATAAATTTACCCAACATACCAGTAAACAACATTAAAACATAATTCTTACCCAAACAAACATGAGGACCAGTTCCAAAAACTAACCAATTACGTTTATACATATCACCAGTGGCATTTTCCCATCTTTCTGGAATAAAACTATCTGGGTCGTCATAAACTTCAGGATCATGTAATGCTGGATATAAAGTTGGAATAATCATCGCCCCTTTAGGAGCAGTATAATTTTCAGTAACTGGGAATTTTTGTTTAACAACATATGGAACCATTAAAACTGGAGGACGATATCTTAATGATTCTTTAACAACATTATTAGTATAAGTCATTTCATTAATTAATTGCAAACTTAAACGTTCATCAGGATTATTGTTTCTAACTCTCAATTGTTCTTCTCTAATCTTGGCAACAATATCAGGTCTATCAGCAACAATCTGAAATAACCAACAAGCTAAAGATGAAGAAGCATCTTGTGAAGCAAATAAAAATGTGAAAAGGGTTTCAGAAATTTCTTTATTAGTAAATTCACGAATTAATAATTTAGATTCAGGATCATCATTATGTTTTTCTCTAGCATCTTTCATTAAATGAATCCATTCATCCATAACACAAGTTGGAGATCCACCTTTTTCATTAATATGAACTTTAGCCATACCAGCACAATCAGAAAGAATTTGCATGGTTTCATCAGCAATCTTTTTACCATACCAAGTCTTAGTATATGGAAGAATAATTGGGAAATTAACCAATTCCAATGCAGCAGTAATACGATAATAATTATCAGCAATAAGAGCAATTTGTTCTTCAGTGATATAATCACCACAAAAAGTTCTCAAGGAGATAGCACATAATAATTCTCTAAATTCAGGGAAAAATGTACGAGGACCATCATAGTTAAGGTATCTTTGTAAATACAAATCCATATATTTCTCTTGAACTGGAATATAAATTTCTAAAGCCTTTTGAGAAAATAATCCATTAAGAGAACGACGATAATCAGTATGGGCTTTCCCATCTAAAAAGACCCAATTGGTTGGTCTTAAAATCCTAATAGCAACATCAACAACACATGGTTTGACATATTTTGGAGAAGCTAAAATTTTTCTAGCTAAATCACGAGAAGAAGCAATAACAACAAATTTATGGAAAATTGAAACACAACTTAAATCACCAGAATCCCATTTTGCCTTGTATTCTTCAAATTTAGGGTCAAGTGATTCTAAAAAGGGACCAATAATTGGCCATACTTTGAATCTGGGTCCAGCAATAGATCCCTTATTTAATTGATATTTAATTTGGTCATAGGTTAATGTGATAACAATTATAGATATTATTATTTGTAACCAAGTTGCTTGTTGAACAATTTCAACTGCTTTTGTTTGTAAAAATCCTAAATCAAAATGTTCTTTAGCATTCTCTTTTATATTCTCCACAACAGGAGAACTAGCATTGATACTCATAGTTTTACTTTTAGTTTCTTTTTAAAACCAACTAATGTATATACGAAGAAGAAGAAGAAGAAGAACGAAAAAAAAAGTGTGTGTTAAAAAAAATATATAAACAGGAGAACGGAATTAAAGAAAAAAAAAAAAATCTTTTGACGGATAAATTAAAATGCAAAAAAAAATAAAATTTTCAATCCGATTTTATTTTGTCAACACAAAACATTCAATTGGCAGGTTATTAACAATGGGAGTTATGAGATTCTTGGTTTCATTTACAATAGAGAATATGATTATTCATCTTGCTAGTATGCTTGATTCCACCTGTTGAGAATGTGTAGTTTCTTATCAAAAGCTTATTTCACCCATCCCTCTTTTTTTTTTCTTTTTCTCCCCGAGAAACAAAAATCTAAGTTTAGTCCACTAACTTTTTATTTTAAACAAGCTCGTTTAGGTTGTTGTTTGTTTATTATGTTGCAGCCTGTTGGTTTAATGAACCGATATACAAACCGTATTTTTTTTTAACTAAGCATCAGTGATTTTTTGAATTAATTGTGTTTAGAGCCGCATTTTTCATTCACCACAATTTTTGATCAAAGTAAACAAGACCGCGTTAATTATTTTTTTATTTTTTCAAAAATGCCCATCGGGCCTTAATTCCTGTAGAAGAATGGATGTTTCTCATACGATCGTATACACAAGCTAAACGAGGAAGATCGTTTTATAAAAAATGTCTCTATTGATTATGTCGTTTTACGCGATGTCGTTGATTTG
>JAKTZT010000207.1:0-15294 GCA_030578955.1 Hemisphaericaspora insectamans | reverse complement strand
TTGCAGTTCCACCCCCCCCCCCCCCCCCCCATTATTGACGTCCCCAATAGATAATTCACTCAGCTAAAACCAAAAGAAGTTGGAGGCTCCAATATTTAGTTGTTGTTCTGACCCACCATCTTCAAGTAATCAGCTAAAAAAATGGATGCCAGTTCGCTATTAACTGTATCACCAGAGTCATTAGTGAGATATCAATTGGTCGTCATCTCTAAATTCTACACATTGTCGCTTCTTTCATATAATTGAAAAATAACAGATCTACCTGGAAATCTTTTCTGATCTGTATTGGTAGCGCTAATTGTTTTCGAAAAAAATGGGTTTTACGAATTTTTTTTTCATAGCGATGAGATTTTCAACATTAACAAACTCCACACTCTATATACACTAAAAGGAGGCGCAAATGTTCCTAAGAAGAGTAGCACTAGCGCGATCTTCTGGTATTATTGTACCGGCTGTACCAACCCGTCATGTATATCATTACCATTATATACTGAATCAAAAGTTTTTTCATAGTGGCCAGATTCTCGGATCGGAAATCAAACCTAACGAAGGTAGAGAAGTTTCACAAAAAGATGATACACAGGTAGATTCCTCCCTAGATTCTTCAACTACTGACATTTCTTACCCAAGTGTGAAATCGGCTGACACGAAAGTACCTGATTCTCAAAATGACCCCTCGGGATTTGATGATTTCCTTGAAGTCCAAATCGATGATTTGGTTTTAGAAACTAAAGAAACCAATTCTGACACCAAAGTGACACAACAACCAAAACACGAGGATTCCAATATGACCTTAGATGAAAGCTTTTTATCTAATGATGATTGGGAAATTGACGACAATATCAAACCAGATGTACCAAAAAACAAACGACTCTTTGATTCGCCTTTTGATTTTACGGACCTTCGAAGGCAACCTCGACCATCATCATCACATAAAAATCAACCATTATCAAAACATCTCCAATCCGAAACATTTCGATCAGATTTTGTAATGGAAGAGCTCAAACAAGAAGGACCAAAATTATTGGATACTTCAAAAAGAATTTTTCTTAAACAACAAGCTATCTATTCTGGCAAACAAAGCAAAAAGAGAACAACTGCCACGTTTAAACAGGATTATTTACGTCGTGTTTTACCTAATCCACCTAAAAAATTAACAAAGAAAGATCAAGAACTTATGACTGCGCGCGTAATTGAAGAAGCTCAAATTGCGAAAGCCAGAGTCGATGAGATTAATGAAGGAATAAAACTTGCTGGAGAAGAGTTAAAAATGTCAATCTTTGGAGAAGCTGACAGGGTGCCATCCAGCATGACTTCTAATGAGTTGGAAGAAGCTATTGAAACGTTTAAACCAATTGGAAGTATTGTTGAGTCAAGACGAAAGGCATTGGTTGAGGAGATCAGTAGAGGATTTAAGAAGGACCAGCTTTTTGAATATATCTCAGGTAAGCTTAATTCTGAGAAAATGTCTCTGTATCGGATATTTAAAAGCCAAAAAAAGAGCGTATTGATAGATAAGATTATTGACCATATATGGAAATCAGATATCGATTCTAAATCGCTTATAGATTTATATGGGGTTAAGAGGATTAAATTATCACCCAAACAAGTGTACTTAGCTAAAAGAAGTAACCTTGCCAAAGAGTTGGAACTCAAAAGCATTAAAGCCACTTTCACGCAAGAATATATTGATTTTAGGGGTCAGAAAGAACGCTTGGATCTCATTGAACCCGCCCTTGAGAATCTCTGGTCAAATTTAAAATCCTCCATTGTTGATTTATCGTCTATAAAACAAAGATTTACTGAATTAGGCTATTTATTCCCCATTGACAAACTTCAAGATATATCGGGATGTTATATCGAACCTACAGCCCAAGGTGGTGATCAATATGAAATCACTGCCAATGAAACCGTAGATATTGAACTATTCCAAAAATTAGCACAATCATTACCCGAACTCAACCCTCATTATAAATCACAAATCTTTAATCCTGACATATTAGCACAGCGTGAATATGAACCGTTTGGATTAACAGATACATTCTCATGGTTTGATAAATTATATACTTTTTTCCAACCCAAACCATCTAAAACTCCTGCAAATAAATCATTTATATATATGTTGCAACAAATGTGGAATGACCTGTATACTGATGATGATTCTACCTCATTATGTAAAAAAATCAATCAGCTGTTGAATTTGCAATCACTGGAGAAACAGAGCGAAGGTGGTTTGAATTGGTTACAATCGCAAGATGCTGAAGAAGACGTTTTTTCTTTATCGCTGAAACCGGAGAAAACTCAGTCAGGTGGTACTAGTGTAGTGGATGAGTTCTATGGGAAGTTGTTGGAGGATGCTCCCGCAGTACAGAAGATAGCTAGTGAAGATGCGATTATGCAAGCTGAACCCAAGGAAGCACTTCAGGGTATTGGATTAGTTGGAGACGAAAGTGAAATGATATTTGAACGTTCTTTGGATTCGTTGATTGAAGACCAGACAAAATCCGAAGAATCATCCGTATCCAGACTTCAAGAAACAACTCAAGAATCCTCCTTGGAAGATTTATTTGAAGGAGAAATTGAATCAAAGATTGAGGAATTAATTGAAGAACCCAAAACCAAAACCGAATCTTCAAGAGGACTCTCCTGGGATTGTTTGTTTGTTGATCCAGTTGAACCCACCCCTACTACCAAACATACTTCAATTATTGATAGTCTAATTGAACATGAAACAGAGGCATCCTCAACACCATCGATTTCCCTTTCAGATTATTTCACCCCAGAACAAATTGATCAACTATATGCCCAAATCAATGATCTTTCATACACAAACAATCTCAAAGGGACTGATAAGATTATAAGTTCCGCCATCACAGTGAACTTTGGATCAATATTGAAAAAAGTGGAAAAACTCCCCGATTTCTTCCCTCTGGTGCCCAAATCTGGATGTGAATTGGGTTATGAATTCAAGCCTACGAATAATTTAATTCAAAATTTTGTCACATCTTTACCGATTAACCAAGATAATAATCGAACAATTGTTGAATTGACATTTGAACCATATGTATATGATGGTGAAGATACTTCGAAATATCCTCCTGTTGTGATACAAATGGAAATTGTCAAACATAAGATCCAAGTTGCACAATCTATTATAGTATCAGTTGAATGTTTGAATAAAGTTTTGATCCCATTAAATAACTCGATATGTGATTTACAAATCTCAAGAGTTGAAGCTGGTGATTTATTGGAAACTGAAGTAGATAAGGGACGTGGAATACATAATAGAAGTGAGGGTGTTGATGTTGGGTTAATGGAAGAGGATACAATGGGAGGAGGTGTCATTAGTGATAGATTTATAAATCAACCTGGTGTGGAAGTTTTTTTCGCAGCTTGCAATCTACAAGAAGGTAAACGAATGTATATTTCACCTCAAGCATGGTTTTATATTGGTGATGAAAGAGTTAGATATAATCATGCTAGTATAACCATTAAGAATGAACTTGAATTTATGTATAAAGATAAACCAGTAACATTGAAGATTGTTGAAGGTGGTCAATATGGAGGTAGAACAGTTGAAGTTGAGTTTGGACAAGGTATTGTTAGTAGAGAAGATTTTGAATCTTTCCTTGTTGATATGCTACAATTCATTCAAGATGCATCGTGAGTAACTACTTACTTCTTCATACCCCATTTTCTGTATATACACAAAAACAAACCAAAAATCGTCTTTTTTTTTATATATAAATAAATCGTATAATTTAACAATGTAAATAAAATATAAATAATACTTCTACTTCTTTTCTTCTAACTTCTTGATATGTCTTTCTAAGCTACTAATTGAGTTTTGCAAACTAACGATATCAGCAATCATAACTGAATTGGTCAGTTGATATTGATCTAATAAGTAATAATATGAAGCAAATCCAGCACCAGTAACACCCAATAAAAAGCCAACAAATCCTCCTCTGAATGCTCCTACTTTCTTTGGTGCTGCTGTAGTGGAATATGAACGTGTAGAAGCTCTTAATAACAATTGACGAGTGAACATTATGTAGCAGTGGTCGTGGTAGTAGTAGTAGTAATAGTATATATATTACTTCTTAAACTTAGCAATGAATTGAGTTGATTGAATTTTTTTTTTTTAATTTTCTATTGAAAAATTAGAATTCGCTGTGTGTGTGTGTGTTAACCAATTTTTGATTGGGGGAAGAAGCGCAATAAAAAAAAACCCCCACCAACAATTGTGTGTGTGTGGCATTATTAAAACTTAATACTATAAACTATCTAACGAATTACAATTAGAAAAAAAACATTAGAGTAATCCATTCCTATGTAATAGTACCAATCATTAGTTAGATCTAATTTTATGTGGATAAAAGACCAGTTAATTGAATTTATTTTTGTCTTCTCTTATTTCTCTAGGAATCATTGAAAAGAGCGAATTGGGACTCTATACAATACAATTATGGTGATCTTTTGGAATTAACAAGTGACAAAATGTATAAAAAGGCTTAAAATTTTGGGGTTGATTCTTCTAAATTCAAAAAAAAATTACCAACAGATCCTTAAATGGAACAATTTTCACGACTGATTTTCTTTTAAACTGATTGTTGCAAAAATTCTAACGAAATTTTAGGTAAAAAATTAATTTCTCTCCATAAATCTTTGGCAACTGTAATATCAAGTTACCAAATTATTAAACCGGGGCATACTTCAGTTAGCGACCAACATAGGTATAATATCCTTTGATACTTAATTAGATTAATCATGTTTCAGATTAGGTAAGATTCAGAGAGTAAAATTCTTGGGAACGATATAGACTGTCATTATAAATCAATATATCTTAGTTAAAAAAGATATTGCAGCTAGCAATAAGGTTCTACTCATGTCCTTTCTCTTCTTTTTCTCAAGTCATCTTGGATTTTAAATCCTAAAGTGTTCTATCAACATCTCCCCACTTGCCAAATTCAAAAATACATGGCTCCAGAGAATCAGAATATGGAAAATCCCTAACCAGGCAACGCGATTTAATGGTTGAACATCGGTAATAGTTCCATAAAGACTCCTTTTAAGCTGTTAAGGAATCCACAATATCAATGGAACCATTAGGTTCTGATTGTGAATCAACATTTAATGAACTATTCAACTTGCCAATAAATTCATAAATAGCAAAACCTATATCATGTTTCATTTGGAAAATACTCTTTAGTTTCATTTAACGTAAAGTAAAGGGTTCTTTAAATGAAATTAACGAGTATTTTCCAAATGAAGATGTCGAGTTGATATCTGATCAACTAACAGATGATCTTGGTTATGTCATCTATGAATTTATTGGCAAGTTGAACAATTCATTTAAAGGTAATGCTTCTGTGGATTCCTTGCAATTGTTTCAACTAGTGACGATTCCATTGTTGAAAGAATTGACCAAACTTTTATTACAACTTCAATTGATCCAATAATTCCTTGTGCTTCTGATCTCCAAAAGTGTTTTTAATTGATCGGTTCTTGGTTAAAATGGATGGTAATTGTTAATAAAGTTTGTAACGATCGAACATTGACCAAAGAAATTCTGAGTTTAACTGGTTCGGTTGATAAATTCAGATCGGATTTAATTATAATCTTAATGATGATGTTAGTTCTGGCAATTAAGTTCATAAAGTAAGAGGTAATGCTTTTTGGGAAAGGTTTGAACAATTGCCGACCGGTTGGTGCCAAAATCAACTTCTTAATCATTTAAAATAACCGACGAGGGGAGGGGGTGGGGTGTCTCCGATGACACGGTGTTTCTTTTGAAAATCTCATAGTAGCTTCTTGTATATTGACTATATAGCGTGTAAACTTTAAAAAAAAAATACGAATCATTCAAGAGGGGAACATCGTTAACATTGAACCTCGAAACTAACAAGTTGTGATCAATCAGTTCTTTCTTCTCTTTCTAGCATCGTAAGTTCCTATATGTTTGAATCCATGATTCTTTTGGGTCTCCCAACCGATCATACTGGACCCCAACCGACTCTCCTGAGGATTCTTCCCATTCAAAAACATCATCTAGTAACAAGTTAGTTCTTGAGCTAAGTAAACTCAAGAATACTGGAACGTCTGTAATTCTATTGCCAAAAAAATCAAATTCTTGTAAGGTTTTCTGCGATGGTAACTCTTTCACCGTTCTAGTACCCAATGATTTCGTGATACCGTATACAATAACCAAAGATGGGGGTAATTTTAGCTTGGCGCCATTTTTAAAAAACCTCCACCCACCTAACTCGTTTGCAGTCCATCCTCCTGGAGCAATCAAACGAAACCTCTCCTCGGACATTTTAAGAGATTTCAAATGGCGTAAGTTCAATACTCGGTCTACTAATCTAGGATTGCTATTACAGACAATGTTAATATGCTCAACTTTGTCTGAAATGTCCTCAAAATGGGAATTGGGACCAGTATCAAATATCAATGTGTTCAAATGTTGAAATTTGTTTAGATGCCATAAATGTAAGGTTGGGTCTCCAGGGCGCTCAGCAAGATTTACCCTAATGTCAAGCGTTTTTAAACTAGCAGGAAGAAAACTTCCAATTCTATGATGTACGGCAGGACGCTGACCGATGTAGAAGCGCTCGCCTTCTATTTCTACTTGATAAAATTCGGAATATGAGAAAGTTTCTAAATTGTCAGGTAAACTTAAAGTTGATTTACTCAAGTCTTGAAAAAAATTTGAACTAAGTTCTAGATGTCGTAAATTTGTGGATTTAATGCTTATTTTGTTAAGCTTCTTGCTATCACTCAAAATCAAAGTCGTGATATTGTTATCCATCGGGAATTTCCAATCAAGTTCCGACTCAGCAAGCCCCTGAAGTTTAACATTGACCAAATTTGGGAGCTGGAGGATATCTTCAATTCCTATCCTGTTGTTTCTTGAATGCAAATGAAGTGTATGTAACGATTTAGGGTATTGGATTCCTTTAGTATCTCGAAGTTCTAATTGTAATTTGAAAAGTGAAGATGGTAGTTTTACTTTAGTCCAATCATCCCCAGGTAAATACCAATCTTTTGAAGTGTCATTATACAGTACCCGTTTCTTATTGCTAATCAGGAGAATGCGTAATGAGTCGGGGAACACTAAATCGGCCGGAGTGGGAAATCCTTCAAATGTTTTAATATAAAGACGTTCAAGTTTGCGTGGAATTCTAAAATCTGCTCCAAACTTCATCGCCGTGTTTAAGTCAATAGGGGGGGACCGAATATAACTTAAGTGTTTGCAATGAATCCGGGAATTCTACACCTTTAAGAAAATCGCGCAGAACTGAGTTGTATGTGGTTTCAATTCGTAAATCTTGTAAATGTTTGTATTGTTCTAAGGATTTCAAGCTCTGTAGGTCACAACCTCTAATCAGTATTATCTCAAGAGTTTGGATTGAAGTTGGTAACTTCAACTTATGCATCCATTCAAGTTGTCCTTGAACGACGAAAACCTTCAAGTTGGTTAAATATGAAATATCCAACTCTAATTTATCTGTTGTATATAAGTTTAACCATTTTAATTGCGATGGTAATTTAGGTAATGGTGTCCGACTCAACTGAAATATCTGTAGTTCTAATTTTTTTAAATTGGGAGGAAACTCAGGGAAACAGCCAATAGAATATTCATTTGAACAAATCAACTCCTCAATATTTTCCCCCCATGGACATTTCGGACCAACACAACAAGTCAAGGTTGTTAATTTTGAAAGTATCTTTTCACCAATTCGTTCAGGACTAGAAATCTCAACTCCATAGATGGGATATTTCAAAAACAGTTCATCATCAAGAGTTTCAAAGTATTCAATATCTCCGTCTATGGAAAGAATGATTTTTGGTATTCTCATCAATAATTGAGGATAATTTTTATGAAGCCACAAGAAACTGGATATATGACGAAATCGGCAGGTTTCAGGTGCAAACGATTCATTCAGTTGCATTAATTGGAATAATTTAGATTCTGTTATGAGTTTAAAATTTCTATTGTTTCCAAATTCAGCAAAACATTCATCTTGTATTTTGTCCAATTGAAAATGGTCAAATTTGATCAGCTTTTCGAATCTACGAGGGTCCAAGGGCATTCCTTTTCCAACTTCAACCAACCTATATAGAGGCTTTAGATATTTTCGGAGTACCGGAATATCAAGACAATCTTTCCAATACCACTCTGGCACCAAATTTAGTATTAATTGAATTAGTTCATTTGGTAGTACAGTTGCAAATAAAACCGGATCGAAGTGTTGAGTGTCCGATTTGATCTTTGGGTGTGCTTTGCTTTTTTTTGATGTTTTTGGTTTTGGTTTTCTTTTCCTGTGCAATGATGAGTAATGTGTACCTTTGCTCATTGCTCAAGGGGTTTTGGACTGGAATGTATTCAATTAAGGTTGTTCTAAATGTTTGGTTTGATTTTGGGTAGAATGCGTTGAAAAAATTTCAAACCAATCTTTTTTTTTTTTTCTTTCTTAAAATCGGACTTTAAAGTCCAAAAACGGTTATCCCCTCCAGACCAGAGCCAAGGAGGATTACTGTATAGAACCTTTTAAATAATGTAATAGAGTAATATACGCGATTTTAAGAAAAAAATTTACAACATCTCCCCTCTCTCAAATTCATATGGTCAATGATAAGTATGGTTATAAATATTTATATAAATGATTTACCTGTCATTTTAATTATAAGGTGAATTGTTAATGAAGATTTCCTGAACTCAAGTACTTGGGGTAAATTTATTAATTGTCGCAATCCATCGTTCAATGTCGCGACAATTCCGAACGAAAGCGAGATGCTCATCACCGTTTTTTTTTTTTTTAAAAAGAAAAATTCTGTAGAAAATCCCAATTGTAATAAAATCAACACTTTTTATCAAAAACCAACAGATTATATTATGGACCAATTACGAACAACATACAAGCATAAAGATATAGACCCAATATATGTTGGTGGTACAACTGCAACAATATCTTCATCTGATGGTCAATACCTTGCTACTCCATTAAATGAAGATGTCATAATCACTAATCTTCATTCCAATGAAATTATTCATAAAATAGAAGGTGATGGAGAATTAATTACTAGTGTTGTATTAACACCAGATGGGAAACATTTAGCTCTTTGTTCTCAATCTCAACAATTACGAATCTTTGATTTAGTCTTGGGTCAAGTTATCAAATCTCATAAATTATCATCTCCAATATATATTTCAACTGTTGATTCTACCTCATCATTATTTGCATTTGGTGGGTCAGATGGGGTAGTTACAGTCTGGGATATTGAAGGAGGGTTCATTACTCATTCATTAAAGGGTCATGGTACTACTATTTGTAGTTTAAGTTTTCATGGTGAATTGAATTCTTCTGATTGGAAATTGGCAAGTGGTGATACTATGGGTACAGTTAAAATTTGGGATTTAGTTAAAAGAACATGTATAAATACAATCAAAGAACATAATACTGCAGTTAGAGGAGTTGCATTTGATGATGAGGATGGAGAATATTTCCTTACTGGTGGTAGAGATAATGTGGTTGTTATCTATAACATGCAAAAGAAGTATAAACCAATATTCACATATCCAATAAATGAACAAATTGAAGCTAGTGGATTTATCAATTTCAATGGAAGAAAATATTTCTATACTGGTGGATCGAGTAATATTTTGAAATTATGGGATATCAAAACTGGTGAAGTTATTGCTCAATCCCCAACTCCATTGAAAACCAATGAAGAATTATTAATCATTGATGTGATAAAATTGGCCAATAATGATTTATTCTTGGTCATATCTGATCAAACCCTTGTTCAATTAGATTTATCTAGAACTACTACAACCACAGAACTTCCAATCATCAAAAGAATCGCCGGTAATCATGGGATAATTGCCGATATTAAATATGTTGGTCCTCAATTCAATTTGCATGCCTTGGCAACCAACTCTCCTGCCCTTCGAATCATCGACCCTACAAAACCATTAGAACTCAAACTTTATGAAGGGCATACCGATATCCTCAATGCTGTTGACGTTTCAAATGATGGGAGATGGATAGCTACTGCATCAAAAGACAATGAAGCGCGATTATGGAAATGGAATGACGATTCACAAGAATTTGAATCATATGCTCGATTTACTGGACATGCAGGGTCAGTAACTGCTATTGCCTTGTCTAAATCAGACCAGGTACCGAAATTTATTATAACTGGTTCAAGTGATCTTACTGTGAAAAAATGGAAGATTCCAAGTTTGGCAGGACAAGTGATTAAAACTTCAGAATATACAAGAAGAGCTCACGATAAAGATATAAATTCAATTGATGTTTCTCCTAATGATGAATTCTTTGCTACTGCATCGTATGATAAATTGGGTAAAATTTGGAATATTTCAACAGGAGAAACAATTGGGGTTTTAAGAGGACATAAACGTGGACTTTGGGATATAAACTTTTATAAATTTGATAAATTGATTGTAACTGGTTCCGGCGATAAGACAATTAAAGTATGGTCATTACTTGATTTTACATGTAAAAAGACATTTGAAGGACATACTAATTCAATTCAACGGGTTAAATTTTTCAATTCAAATCTGCCACAATTATTATCTGCAGGAGCTGATGGATTGATTAAATTGTGGGATTATAAATCTGGAGAAGTGATTAAATCATTGGATAATCATGATAATAGAATTTGGGCTCTTGATATTAAAAATGATGGAGAAGAATTTATTTCTGCTGATGCAGATGGGAAATTAGCCATTTGGCAAGATAATACAGAAGAAGAAGTTAAACTTCGAGAATTACAAAATAAACAAAGAGTAGAACAAGAACAAAATTTATCTAATTTTATTAAAAATCGGGATTGGGCAAATGCATTCTTATTGGCATTAACTTTAGATCATTCAATGAGATTATATAATGTTATCAAAGAAAGTATTGCCTTTAATGAAGATCCTTCATCTCCTATTGGATCAATGCAACTAGAACAAATTATAATTGAATTAAATAATGATCAAATTCTTGTATTATTCAAGAAAATTAGAGATTGGAATGTTAATTTCAAATTATTTGAAATTAGTCAGAAATTAACTACAGTTTTATTGAATAATTTTGCTGTTGAAAGATTGATTGAGATTCCTGGTTTAATGAAGATTATTGAATCGATAATTCCATATAATGAACGTCATTATACTAGAATAGATGATTTGATTGAACAGACTTATGTATTGGATTTTGCTGTTGAACAAATGAATAAACTTATAGCGTAGATGTGTGTGTGGATCTTCAAACTACAGGACAAATTTGAAAATTTCTATCTTTTTGACATAAATAAATAGTAGTAAATAGCTATTTCTTCATATTCACAGCGAAATCACATAAAAGTTTTTAATATTTAATATTGATCGAGATGTAATGGATTTTGTTTGATAGTATATATCCATTAGTGATACCACTCAACAATGGAGTATTTTAATAGAAATATGCTTTAGTTACAGAAGGATGATTTACCTGATTTAGTGTTATACTTCTCCTCTCTAATTTTTCTTGCTTCTCACAATTTGAGTGAGAAGTTGCGAAAACAACATTTTTGCATTTCTTAATTTTTTCTTTGTTTATTTGTGATTGCAACTTTTTCTTCTTTTTACCATATTTTAATACAAATCAAACAAAAGAACAACTTTAGGATGTCACCATCAACACTTTCAACTACTTTTACTAGTACCACGAGACACAACTCAGTATGTATATATAGCTAGATATATATATCTTAACCATAATAAGTAGCCTATTACTAACAATAACACTCAAATAGATTACCGCCGAGCAGATTAGAAGAAAGAAACAAAACAAAAGAGGAATCAATTTGAATTTACTCTTGGCGGGTGAAAATGATTTAGGTAAAAGAACATTCATTAATACATTATGTCAACAGAAATGTTATGGAAAAAATGATCATGATCAACAACAACAACAACCAACATCTAATTATGGTGAATTTACCATTATTCCAAACACTTTTAGTATGTTATTTTTACACAATTACTTTAATTATCAAACATTTACTAACAATGAAAAAACAATCTTAAGAATACACTCCACCAAACTCAATCCCAATCAAACTCTCAGTTAGTCTTACTCAAAATTTAGGTTTAACAACCACCATTAATGATGCCAACAAACTAAAAAAATTTATTGAACAACAATATAGAAATGTTCTTCAAGAAGAATTAAAAATTAATCGGAATCCAACTATGCCAGATACAAGAATTCATGCTGCTCTTTATTTTATTAGAGCAAATATTAAAGGATTATCAATCATTGATAGAACTATGATGAAAGCTATTGGAGAAAGAGTGAATCTTATACCTGTAATTGCCAAATCTGATGGAATGACTAAAGAAGAATGTTTGGAAGTTAAACTGGCTATATTGGAAGATATTCAACAAAGTGGGATCCGGACATTTAAATTTGATGATGATGAGGAAGAAGAAGAAGAAATTGAAGGTGAATCGGGTGACACTTCTGCTGCTGCTGGTGGTGCTGCTGCTGCTTCTGGTGTGATTTCTAAAGAAGTTAGTGATAGTGATACAACTGCTGTTGTTGAAGAAATGGATTATCAAAGTTACTTGCATTCATGTTTACCATTTACAGTTATTGGAGCAAACAATATTACAAGTGAAGTTGATGATGATGCAAGTGCCGGTGATGGAATGCAAGAAAAACAGTTAATTAGAGAAACTAAATTTGGTAATATTCTAATTGAAGATGAATCAATATGTGATTTTAAATTGATTAAGAATTTATTATTTGGAAGTCATTTACAAGATTTAAAAGATTATACAATCAATACTTTATATGAACAATTCCGAACTGAAGAATTGGCTTCTTCTGCTAGTAATAATAAAACTGCAACTAAAAGTGAAGTTGAAAATTCAAACATGGTAAATGCAAAGGAATCTACAACAAACAAAGCTACAAATTGAATCAGCTCTCAAAAACAATACTGATCTCTTTAGAATATATATAGTTTATATATTATGTTACCCTTTAAATGATATATTTATTAATTAAAATTTATAAAAAAAATGTCTATACTAGTAAACTCAAAAAAAAAATTTTTTTAAATCATATCCCCATTCTTAAAAGTTTTACCCTTTACAAATTCTAAACCTTCACCACCATAACTGGTCATGGATGTAACTTCAACAACATCACCATCAGCAATAATCCCACCATTTTGTTTAACCCATCTTGTACCACGTTCAAGATAATCTTGTCTACAAGTAGTTGGAGTATCATTTTTAGCTCCATCGGCATTTTTCAATGGAGAAAACTCTTCTAAACGTTCAACTTCCATACATCCAAATTTTTCCAATTCAACTGAGGGGAAAACATCAAAAATAAATTGTTCCAATTTAATACCATTTGGTTCAGTAGGTTTATAAAATTCTTTAGTTTCTGGATTAATACTTGGGATTTTCTTTTTGGCAATATGAAATGGTAAATATTCAGTTGATGAAGTCCATATAGGTATCATTTTTTGTAATAAATCAACTGAATAATAATGATTAACAATATTAGCAGCTCTTAAAAATAATTTACTTGAATCATTTGGTTCAGTTTTATTAGCCAATTCTTGTGAAATTTCACTATATTCAATAACACATGGTCTTTTAATATCATCATCCAATACAATTAAACCAACACTTTCATTTGCATCTCTTTTTCTAACTACTTTAGTAGCTAAATCAAATTGATTATCAATGGCAAATCCAAGGAAAAGTGGATCAGCAACTTTAACTAATGAATTATCAACACCAGACATATGAATATGTTTAATTCCTTTATTAATGAAATCATCTAAAATACCATTAATTTGAAGTGCTTTATATAATCCACCATTTCCATCAGGAGATTCACAATATCTAGATTTATCTTCCAATAAAATCTTAGATCCATCTAAATTAAAACATGGAAGTTTACCTTGATCAAAGAAAACAACTTGTTGACAAGTTAATCCAAAGAAATCATGTTGTTTAAAGAATTTTTCAGTAGCTGGTCTAGTTGGACCACTAGTCATAATATACCAATTTACTGTTGGAAGTTCATTCAATTGTAAAGTTTCTTTAGTTAAACTTTGAACTTTTAAAATTTTTTCAGCTTGAATTTGAAATAATGATTTAGATGAAGGTAATTCAATATTAAAACAACCCTTGGGAGCACTTGAACCTAATCTTGTACCTTGACCACCAGCCATTAATAATACAGCAACTTCACCTTTAGCTATTGCTTCCATTCCTAATTTAAACCATTTTGATTTCAATTCCAAATCAAGTTCAGAAGTAGATGCAGTTTGATTTGGAGGTAATTGTGTGAAATTTCTTGATGAAGCATTTGATGAAGAAAATTGAATAGCTTGTTGAACAGTTGAAACTAATTTAACTGGATCTTCAATTTTTGAAAGTTGATTTATAAAATCTTGTTTTTCTTCTTCAGTTAAAGTATCATAAAATTCAAAAAGTTGTTCTTGACCAGCATTTTTGAATTGTTCTATAATTGGAGATTCAGCTGGCACGGTCATTATAAATTGTGATATGTTTGGCAAAAAGAAAAAGAAGAATAATTAAATAAAAAGCCCGTAAACCAAAAAAAAGAAAAACACCCTCTATGAAACTCTTTGGGTGAATAGTTTTTCTTTAGTTAGTAAAGTTCTTTACAAAGAAGGGAATTCTTAAGTTTTATTTATAATTTGAAACTTTTTTTGCAAAGTTGGTTTATATGAAAAAAAGAAAAATTCTTTTTTTGAAACAAATTTTTTTACGGTGTTTCCTTTTTTTTTTTGCTCCGTTGGAAATAAAATTAAAAAAAAAGCGTTAAATGATTTTGTGTCCCGGGTGTTGAGATTTAAATGCGTTGTTGTTGCTATTTTTAACAAGTTTTTTTTAAATATACGTGGAATTCCGGTAAACTTTTAATATACAGGAACACCACATCTATGCGTAAATGAAAATATGTTCCCCCCCCCCTGATGTTCTATCAAATTACGGAACTCATATGAAAGGAGAGTAACTTTGGGCATGTCGCAGGTTCCTTATATATGTTAAATTGGGTAACGAACGTACCCTCGTTTAAGCTCAAAGTTGAAAGTCAAAACCAAAAAAAGAAAATTATTTCACCTTCCTAATTTGGCTATCAATTTTTTTTTGGCCCAGTTCTTCCCGGATCGAATTTGTTTTTTTTGCGTCTGTCTGAATACGTAGCAATTTCGGATATGTGACAGCAGAAAAAAAGATTT
>JAKTZT010000206.1:0-15344 GCA_030578955.1 Hemisphaericaspora insectamans | reverse complement strand
AAGTAGGATTATGTAAAGTACAAACTGTAAACGCATATGCAGTACCAACAAAATCCCTTAATAATTAAAAATAGAATATGAAGTACAAAACTGTAAAATTTAGTGTAAAAACAGTAAACGAACACTTGTAATGATGTAACCTGTAAATAAAGCTTAAATAGGGAAGCCACGTTAATAAAAATCTTAATAAGAATCTTTAAACGGAGTTTATGAAAAATCCCCTTTAATAAACATCAAAATTTAACTCACTTTTTTTAAAGGATCTTTAATAAGTTGCTACCCTTCTAATATATTACTTATCTCAATTGGTTTGTAATTATTTAGACAGAGTAAATACACTGACAAAAAGTAACTCAATCCAATTGAACAAATCATTGACCTAACCATGGGATTATTCAGAAGAGTATGTGTCAATCTCCATGACGTTTTTTTTTTGATTCTGATTTACTAACATTTAATTCAATTTTTAGCAACGAAGACAAGATAGTTATCAAGGGTTTGCCAAATATGCCAATGACTTAAAACAGCAATCAGATCAATCATCACTACAGCAACAATATTCTTCCTCGCTGCAACACTCATTATCTCCCCAGGAAAATGCCGGAAGAGCAGCTGCAGTGGCAGCACTTCGGATGCACAGCCAACAACCAGAAGCACAACCACAACCACAGCCAAAGCCAAGACCACAAGGTCCACGAAAGAATACATCAGTACCCCGACCAAGATCTCAAATAGGTTACAAAGCACCATCATTAACAGATAGATCAAATTCTCTTCAACAATATGTATATCATCCAAAGGGATCATATACCCCAGGAAATGCCATCATTCCAAAGGCTCGAAGGTATAGTAGTTTGTCAGATTATTCAACACCACCTTTTCAATCAATAGATATGATTACAAATGAAGATGAACGATTTATGAATATGAATCCCGATGAAGGCACCACAATAATCAGTACCACAACTACCAGGATAGTCGATGCTTACGGGAGAACCCAGTCAATGACATCCAAAACTATTAAAGTACTCCCTGATGGTTCCAACATTATAGAAACTACTACCAAAAATGTATCTCGGACAAGTTCTCGACTTAATTCCATATCATCAGCACCAAGAATCAATTCATTAACAGCTAGCCCTAACTTAGCAAAGATTGATGAACACTTGAGTAATTTCGATTATGATTATCAAGTTGATTCACAGCATTTAGATGACCCAGATGTCAAATTAAGATTGAATTTGGGTGATAATACCAACCAAGCAACCCCCAAGGATATTAAAGTATTACAAAGTGAAGCATCCGCCACATCAGAATCGACAAAACCAGTACAAAGTGAAGATAACAGACTTGGTTCAATTGGAAGTGCTGGATCAAAGCCACTTAGATCGATTTTGAAAAATCTGCGAGCGAGTTTGGATAATTATGGAAATCAAGAATCACCACCACTGCAAAGGCTGCCAAAATCCCAAGCAAACATAGAACATGAACTGCCTATAAGTGCAAGTAGAATATCTGCCACCAAAATGACATCATCACCGTCTTCGATTAAGTTCGATGAGCACGTGCAAACCATCTCCATCCCTAGTCCACCACCACAGCCCAAACAACTAAACTCCCACCCACATCTACACACCAAACAAAAATCCACCACCGCACAGCCAACAGCCGACAAGCCACAACAAGCACAACAGAAGTCCGAAGCGGAAATATATGCAGCGGCAATGAAAGCCGCATATAAGAAAGTCTATGGCGACAGCGCACAACAACAACAACAGACCCAATCTGAAAAGCAAGCGCTCAGCCCAAAGAAATTTACCCCGAGTAAATATGCAACTGTGACACATCCAGGCGAAATCCCTCCAAGGGAAAAAAGCTATCAAGGACATCATAAAGGCTTCTCGATCCATACAATGCGTGAAAATCCGGACTCCAAAACGAGTAGGAAAGCCCGGGCAAAAGAAGAGAAGCGTATAGCGAAAGAACAGGCCGACGAGGACAAAAAGGTCCGGAAACAGATTGAAGATGACACGAAAAGACAACAGAAAGAGGAGAATAAGAAGCAGAAGCTATCAAAGAAATATTCGAAATTGAAGTTGCCTCTGTTATTTCATCATAGACTGAGTAGTGAGATCCAAGGAGAGAAAGAACCTCAAGCCGACGAGGGAAAGATAACGGCGGTGGAGAATGGAGAATGTGGATCTCGTGGTGGCGACTCTTCGTCAGAGGCATTTTATAGTTTGGATCCCATGCATAAAAATGACCGAGTGGAGATCACCCATCCTGACATCGAAGAGGAAAACTCGACACATTCGAAGGATGGCGGAGATGAAAATGTAAACGAAGGAGGTGTGCTGGGAAGAATCAACAAGAAAGAGATTGGGATGGTAAAGGAAAGTGAGGTGGATGACGAAACTTTGAACAAAATCAAACTGATCGTAGCAGCGAACTTCAAACTAGAAGCACCAGCAATGGTAATACCCGATGTTGTTGAACAAAATACGGGGGAATTGAAGCCCCAGGGACAAGAACCCGAAGGTATGTTGTTACCTGATGATTCCATTCCCGAGATGGATGCGGAAGCTTTGAACCAAATTAAACTAGTCGTGGAAGGGAACTTCAAACAAGATGATCCACAAGAAACTCCTATCCTAGATGATGTTGAAACAGATACAAAAGAAGCGATATACGAGGGAAAAGAACATGAAGTAACCCCATTGCCTGCTTTAGTAACTCCCGATTCAGATGAGACAGAACCTAACAAAGCTGGTTCCCAAGCACTGCTCTCAGAAGTTGTTGGTGCACTAGTAGTTCCAACAGAACAGGGCGAAGACATATCGAAACTCGAACAAGAAGTAAACTCTACCCCAACATCAGACAATACCGACCCTCATATTATTTCTAATCCAGAGAAAACGTCATTAGCAGTTGAAGACAGCGAGGATTTACCAACACTGCCACCTGTCACCACGGAATCACAGGAATCAGAAACTTCGCTCACAAGAGAAGTGATTGAGAATAATGACATCTTGAAAGTTACTAGACCATGGCTTGAAGATATCGAAGACACAGAGAATCCAACATCGACAACCGAGATCAACGATGAAGAGGAAGAGGAAGAGGGGGGAAGTGCCAGAGATGGCGATGAGATGATTTCAGTACATATACAAGAATTAGACAATGTTCAAGATGGGAGACTCGTCAAGGATGGATCACATGAAGTGGACCAGAATGTAACCCAGATCGTTGGTATCCCAGACGGAACTAATAAGAGAGAAGTGAAAGAACTTCAGGCGAGTGTTGTACCTACGCAGGCGAAATGTATGATGGTCGTGGAGACCAGGCATGGGGAAGATGAACTCACTAATATCATCGAAGAAGGAGAAGAGCCGAGAAATGGGAATGGGGAAGAAATTATGACAAGACCTGTCGAGCCTGCGAAGGATATCCAACTTGCAGACCATGATAAAGAAAACGACATCAACAGTGACATTGGGGAAAATGGTGGGTTGGCGGAGCTTAAAGGGGAGAATAAATTGCAAAGTGTGAACATGAATGAGCCTGAAGAGAATAATATCCACCAACAAATTTCAATGGAACCAGAAGACAAAGATCCAGTCGCAGTGTACAAAAACAATGACAATGATGAAGGACCTTCTTTTCAAATCATAGTAAAGAGACCTTCTAATACCCTAAAAGAATCAGATATACAGGCAGATCCTATCTACACAACCAATTACACGCATAATAATGAATCAGAATCACCGAATACTCTAAATTCATCAGTTGCACAAGCAGATACAGTATCCACTCAAGAAACCTATCATGATGAGCAGACTTCGAAATCCGAGAATATACTCGTTGATAATGATAATGGCTCTAGAGCAAACAATAAGAAATCGAAAAAGCCTCGTCTGAAATTGAAAGAGAGAATATTTAAAATTTTTGTAAATCCACATACTCAACATTAGATAGAATAAATAATCTTGTTGTATAAATTTATATGCAGAGAGAAGGACAATTTTTTATTCTTGCAATTGGTCATAATCAAACATGAATTCTAACGGATTTGCCATACTCCTGTATTCAGTAGTATACTGAGACCCATGAGGTATTTTCATTTCTTCAAGTATTTGTTCTAATTCCTCTAATGATGTTTCATGCTGCGGTTGATATAACTCAGAAATTGACCTGGCTTTGAACTTCTTCCAGATTGACCACTTACATCTACATCCGCTATTTTGTTTTTGTTGTTCTGAGTAAAGAATGGAATCGTAGGAATTTTCCAAATAATTAGTTGAATCATTTAGGAGTAATGAGGATAAATCTAGTTGAATGCTGCTACAAGAATTTGATCTAAAGATTGCCGATTTGAATTTTTTTATTAATGGTTTTGGATTAGTGGTTCTTTGCGAAGATGGACGAGATTGTGATTGACGTGGAGCAAACTGAATAAAGTCGGATTTAGGTTGAATCTTGTTTTTGTTTATTGCTGGAAGTGTCTTGTAGCCTCTGGCACCTGGGAATACTATCTCAAACATAGTGGATTGTTGCTACAAAAGCGGACTGTATAAGAATGTGGATTAAGCGCCTAGTTCAAAAGTTTATGATTTTTTTTAAACATTTTTTTTTGCAGCCATTTGTGGAATTACAATTTTTTAATAACCTCCTTTACAGCATCATAAATTAGTAAATATAATGAAGTACAGAGCTTCAGGCAACATATAATACTTAAATCATTTCCATTTCAAAGTTTGAAAGAGAACAGTAATAATTAACTGGAAAGCCAAAGTCCTTCTAAATCGATTAATTCAATGTAAATAGTAATAATCGGTTTCAAAATCAAAGAAATAGAAGAATCACTTCCAATTACTTTTCAGTATTTAATATTCAATTTCAAATAACATGGTTATATGAAATCCTAATGTAATATTTCCTTTATGATTAAAGGAATTTATTATTATCATCGCTTATTTTTTTTGGTTCAATATACACGACCATTTCTATTTTTGTTTAGTGGGACTTGTAACCCTTATATTGATTCCCAAGACTGTAACTCATCAATATACTAATAATATCCACAAATTATTCATACACTAAACGGTTACTAAATGTCGTTTGATATAAACTGGGATAAGTTAACCGAAGACAGTTTAATCAATGAATCAATACGACAATTCTTAGATGATCAATTTAAGAAGATTAAACTACCATCATATATTGCCAATTTATCGGTAACTAATTTTGATCTAGGTAAAATACCACCGGAGTTAACAATTCGTCACATAGGTGATCCATTTGATGAATTCTATGAAGAGAATGAAGAATATACTCCAGTAAATACCCAACAGCAACAGAAGAACAAAGAAGATGGCACATCTGACGACGACGATGATGATGACGACGAAACTGCTAGTAACGAGAATTATGATAATGAACAAGATGATGATGATGACCAAGACAATGATGACGATGACTATGGGTTATCCTCTATAACAGAAAGTATAGGTATGTTCAACTTCAACCTACCGCGACCACCAGTACAACCTGCTACACCAACTCGTACATCTTCAACAACTCATTCCACGAACAACAGATCTCGAGATTCTTTGTCAATATTACACCCTATTGGTGTCAACCATCACATAATAGGAATAGGTGCACCTCCACATACAGGATCAGATACTCCAACAACCATCTTAAACCAAAGTTATAGAAATATACCAAGACTTACGACAAAAAGAAAATCAAATCAGGACGTTAATGATATTCAACTAATTATAGAAATAAACTATAAAGGTGATTTACATATAAACCTAGTGGTTAATCTATTAGTCAATTATCCATCACCAAATTTCATTTCCCTACCTATAAAATTACATGTTACTGATGTTGTCATCCATTCAATTGCCACTGTAGCATATTTGAAAAAATCAATATTTTTATCATTCTTGTGTGATATAACTGATGATAATTCCGATTATTTCAGTCAGGCCCACACTCCACCACCAGCAGCTCAACAGCAAAACAAAACTACGCCATTGACTTCAGGGGTGGTGGATTATTATGTCACAGATACAAGCAACAAGGAAAGGATAGATATTATTAAGAAGATTAGGATCGAAAGTGAGATTGGGGAAGTTGAAAATAATGTATTGAGAAATGTGGGAAAAGTTGAAAAGTTTTTGATTGAACAATTGAGAAATTTGATTAGAGACGAAATTGCTTGGCCCAGTTGGATATGTATAGATTTGAACGAGGAGGAAGAGGATGAAGAGGAGAAAGATGGCGAAGAACAGGACCAAGTACAGGATGAAGAGAATAGAGAGAATGAATTGACAAATAGCAACACTAAAGTTGAACCAAGCTAGAGTAAAATGTGTAGATTAAATAACTACGACATTTATGAAATAATGTCGCATTTTGAAAAATTTAAAGAACTTATCAATTAAAAAACACCTCTCTTTTGATATCCAAGATAAAGGTTCACACCTCTATAGAAATGGAATTTGACCAACTCATTAACAATTTTCGATTCGAAAGGATTCTCAAATCAGACTCCCAAACCAAGTCAATCTTTGTCCTAGGCAAAATCGATAATTCACCGGCCATTATCTCCATCGAAAAATCCCATTTTAACATTGACCAAGACAACAACACAATCAACATTCAGCAACTTCTAGATGATATATCCTTAATCAACAATAACGACATCTATTACTGGTCAACCGTTAAACTTATTCAGTCTCTTCCTGCGAACCCTGGGGCAAAATTAAACCTTATCTATCCTGCTACGGAAACTCATATTCAAAAATACGCCGATCAGAAATGTCATTATATTCGAGAAACTCCAGAGATGTATCAAGCATTCGTTAAAGAATATATCGAAGGAATGAAGGGTGAAAGATTGAAATGGGTGTATAATATTTTGTTTCATGGAAAGGAGGAAGAATCGGTTATATATCATAACAAGGACCCTGATGTTGGCTTTGTATTATTGCCAGATATGAAATGGGATGCATTAAATCTCCAAACGTTATATTTATGCGCAATTGTTAATAGAAATGATATTTCTTCAATTAGAGACTTGAATGAATCTCATGTGGGCTTCTTGCAAGGCGTGCAAAAAAAGATCAAAGAAGTTGCACTGGAGAAATATGGGATCGCAAGGGATCAGGTGAGGATCTTTGTACATTACCAACCTTCATATTATCACTTCCACATTCATGTCGTGAATGTCCATCACCCTGGATTGGGAGATGGGATTGCAGTTGGGAAAGCGGTGCTATTGGATGACATCATTGATAATTTGAGACTGGATAGTGAGTACTATAAAAAGAAAACAATTGGTTATGTTATTGGTGAAAACCATGGACTTTGGCATGTTCAAGGATATAGAGAGGCTCATTATAGCAATGTAGAAGATTATTAAAAGATGTGTATTGATATGTCTATAAAATTGGTCTTAATAGTTAAATTCACTACTGGAAGATTTAACAGCCAACTTGGCCATTCTCATCATTTTCCGTTTTGGATCTTCCTTTTTAACCCTGTTGCTAGCTTCATTGTTTGCTCCCACAGATTTCCCTAATTTCTTTGGAGTCTCTCTTAATCCAAAACTTTTGGCTAAATGACCCAAATGTAACAATTTAACATTAAAAAAAGCTCGTTCGGAAGATAAATGAGTAGCATATGCCCTAATATGGGACGTGAAAGCTTGTACAGCCTTTTCATGTGCTGTAGTCGATTCTAATAACCATCTCTCGATGTCCAAATGCCAAGTCGTAGCATGAATATCCCATTTCCCCAACTTTCTCTTTGGATCTTCCCTTTTGATCTTACCGCTATCCTTCTCTTGTTCTTCAGAAAAACCCTTAGCCAAAATAGATTCATAATTCAAAACCAACAAATTTTCCGCGAGGGGATGCACAACCTTCAATTTACCATCAACATAGCCTTCTTCAGCACCCGGTAATAAAAATAAAGTTGCACTTCCTTGTTGTCCCAATCTAGCAGAACGCCCTACACGATGTAAATGATCGTCAATACTAAAAGGTGGGTCATATTCTATAACAGTGGAGATGTTAGGAAGATCCAATCCTCGAGAAGCGACATCAGTACAGAATAAAACCTGGTGGGAGATGTTTTCCAAGGGCGGTTTGGTGAAGGATTGCAATGTCGAAGTACGGAGTTGTTGAGAAAGGGAACCATGGAGTTTATAAATGGCTGTGGCGGGGGATAATAATGGGGCGGTTATCACTGTTGATTCATCAGAAGTGGCCGCAATGGCGGCATCGGCATCATCAGCGTCCGAATCAGAATCAATAGGGACGGAGACAGTGCGTATCTCCCCTGTGCCCTCGTCCTTGACTTTTTTGAATCTTGATCCTGATCTTGTAAATACATCAAAATGGAAATTTACCGAGTCTGAACAAGAAAAGAACACAATTGTACGCAGTTGGGGAGAATCAGTTTTTGATATTGTCTTCAACATAGATGCTAGGGTGACTAATCTTAATTTAGGAGGTACAACTATGACATTCTGTACTAACTGATCTGGGGCCGTTGTCTCATCCCTCAGCTCTTCGTCAAATTCAACAACATGAGATGTATCAACAGCTATCATTTCTGGATTATCCAATACAATACTTCCCAATTTCTTAACATTATTCTGAACAGTTGCTGAACATAATACATTTATCCTCGTAGAAGGTAATCCTGGCCACTTTTGACTTGAAATTCTAACTTGAGAATTCTGGGTAATCTTATCTGTGATTTCAGTTATAGTTTGTTCAAACCCCAATTCCATTAATTTATCACCTTCATCCAAAATTAAATATCTTACTTGCGAAACATCTAATGTCTTTGTATTAGATAAATGATCAGCTAATCTACCTGGTGTACCAATCAAAATATTGACACCTTTTCTCAACCTCGCCTTTTCAGATTTCTTCTTTTCACCACCTATAACTATCCCAGGAACAATTTTATGACAAGATCTAGAAAGGGTTTCACAAACACCATGTATCTGGGTTGCTAATTCACGTGTTGGAGCTAGTATAATGGCGAATAAGCCCGAGGTTCTATCGATTGGGGACGAGATTTCGGACATGAGGGAATGGTATATTGGAAGAAGGAAGGATAGGGTCTTACCGGACCCTGTTTGGGCTTTGACGAAAAGGTCTCTTGTAGATGAAATTAGATGAGGGATTACTAATCGCTGAATCTTTGTAGGTGTACGAAAACGTAAATTGGTAGTCAAGTGTTGAGTCAATTTTTCATTTAAATTCAACCCTTCAAAATTAGTTACATCTTTGAGTGGAGCATTAGATGGGGTATGTAAGGTAGTATCCTCTGAAGTTTCAATGCTGGGAGTTAATGTTGAACTAGGTTGGTTTGAAGTGAATAATGATGAAACATATGAATCATTCTTTCCTCCAAATTCTCCCTTGTTTTCAGCAAACTTTACCCTTTTTGACAGTGGACCAAGACGAGGTTCTTGTGGGGTAGCCACTCTCTTGTCACTCTTTTCTTTTCTTATTTGATCAATCCTGGACTTGTTAATAGTGATATTATTGACACCTGAAGGCTCCACAATCTTTTTGGGAGTTCTTCCTTGGAGTGATAGTTGAAGCTTTCTTCGATCTCTCCATGTTCCACCAATTACTTTTGCACTTGAGCGTTCGGATTTTGTTGTGGATGTTGCTGGAGATGATGAATCTGGAGTAGCGAAGTTTAACAAGAGCCCGTCGTCGTCATCCATATTGGCTTTGTTTGTTACTAAATATCAGGAGCAAGTTATGTTTACAGATAAAGAGTATAAGCCCTTCAAAATAAATGGGGTCTCGGAAGAAAAAAAAATTAACGAGCCGCACGATGCCCTCCCAAACTGAATCGGATGACGGAGCTACCAAATTATAAATTAGTGGGTAATTACTAATCGATGCAACACACACCTTGATGTTTTGATGCAGTAATCAACTTGTCAGGGATATCTACTAATTTGAAGGTGTTAGCTCTGAAGCTCTCGGCGTCGAAGGCAAATTAAACAAACCAACAAGCTTGACCGATTCAAACTAATGATACAATGGGTTGAACACGAACCATAGTTCCTACATTAGTTATTTGTCTTATTCATGTTTGGAAGGAGATTATTTGATTGATTTTTATGAATGTGATTGTATAAAATGCTTTGAACCAAACTTGGTATATTCTGATTGTCTCTTGAAATACTTTAATTTAAGACATTCATCCAACCCAAATGATCAAACCTTTGTTTCTCCGAGCGTAGCGGATAACGTTGTTGGAAGGGAAAGGTCTTTATTTAACAAAGGGTTCTTGGTGGGGTCCTTCAAAGAGAGTGTTTAGGCTGCTTTTTTGCAGCCCAATACAACAGCATTTACTCATGAGGTCTCAGCCATTTGTGAAGCTAGATCAATTTTCTACACCGCCTTTATGGATAAATTTACATGCAAAAAAATACGGTATTTACTGATAACATATACATAGCCTGATTATTAATAAGGCCATTGCTAATGACCAATTAACTGTTGGATATACTCATCTGGAGTTGTAACTGTAGTCAATTCTATTCCATCAGACCCATTTATCAATTCTTGTTTCAATTCTTTCGCGACAGCATCTTCATTACTTCTCCATACTAAATTTCGCCAACCTTCTTCATCGAACTTCTTAACATGTCTAAGTGATTCTCCTAGAGAATGGGAAAATCCTTCTGAATTACCCACTTTTGCAGCACTTTGTAAAATTTGAACATTAGCTGGTTTATTGTCACCTCCAGAAGCAGCAGCAGCTTCTTGTTTCTTTTGCAATTGGGCATTATTATCGATATCGTCAATATATTGAAACGAAGTTCTCAATTGAGCAGTGCTATCTACTGGTATAAGTACCACTTTTCTTGTTTTTGTTTGATCGTCGTTTATGATTTTGGCAGCATAACACCCTCCTTCAGATTTATCCAATACTCCTTGAATCCCTTGTACACCTATTTCTTCACCCCATTCTTCTACTTTATCAACATCAAAGAATTTGGAAGTGTCCAAGGGCACTTTTATTTGAAGGTATTGAGATTTGGGTTTTATACATGCACGATAGTTTCCCTGGTGGTGTAATGGTCTGGTTTTCGGTCTACCAGGAAATTGCAAGATATGTAAAGAGTTCTTAAATCGACTGGGTACAGTGTTTAAGTATAATGGTATGGACTCGATAATTGGATCATCATCATCATCATCTTCTGCGCCGTGACTTGCTGTAGATAATTCATCTTCATCTTCTTCTTTTATAACGGTTGTTGATGGTTGATACCTAGTCGATACTTCTTCTGACTCGGATCTCATATCCTCATCACCATTAACAAATAGCAGATTGCCAGTGGTCATTTTTTGTTTAGTATTTTGATCGAAATGGAATATGGTAATTCCAATAAAAGAAAAAAAATGTAAAAGGTGGAAGTGAAAAGTTACGGGGGTTCATCGATATTTATCACGTGAGTGGGACCACCGGAATTACATTTTTTAATTTTCAGGTATCACCGATTAACCAAAACTTAACTTTTGCTTTGGTTACTATTTATTCTTAACTCTCCCAGTAACAATGACAGATACATTTGACATAAGAAACACATATCTTCAGTTTCTAGAAGAAGATAAAGATATGACAATGCCAATAGCGGCAATTGAATCCTTAGTAGTCATGTTAAGACTTCAAAAACCATCAACATCTTCAGAATTAATTAATTTGGTTTCTAAGAATATTGACATTTTAAAGAATTCTATTCCTAATAATATTTCCCTTTCTGCTGGATGTGATTTATTCATGCGATTTGTATTAAGAAATACCAATTTATATTCTGATTGGGAATCATTTAGTAAGAACTTGGTTGAAAATGGTGAATTATTTGTCCAAAGAGCAAAAGAATCCAGAGATAAGCTGGCAGAATTTGGAGTATCTTTTATTAAAGACGATGACACTATCTTAGTTCATTCTTATTCTCGTGTCGTATTCAAATTATTATTAAAAGCTAAAAAGGAACATCATATTAGATTTAAAGTTTTAGTTACAGAATCTCGTCCAACAGGTAGCGGATATTTCATGGCCAAAAGGTTAAAAGAAGCAGATATTCCTGTTGATATAATTGTCGATAATGCCGTGGGGTATGTTATTCATAAAGTTGATAAGATATTAGTTGGTGCCGAGGGTGTAGCTGAAAGTGGTGGTATAATAAATCACATAGGGTCTTATCAAATTGGTTGTTTGGCAAAAGTAAATAATAAACCTTTTTATGTGGTTACTGAATCTCATAAATTCGTAAGATTATTCCCCTTATCTCCAGATGATTTACCCAACAAGATGAATCATCTTATTGCTAGTGCTAATGAAGATGATGAAGGAAGTGATGGTGGTGGTAGTAACGGTGAAGAAGACAATCAATTCTTGGATACTCATTTCGTTGATTTCACTCCTCATACATATATTACGGCATTAATTACCGATTTAGGAGTATTGACTCCTTCTGCGGTCAGCGAAGAATTGATCAAAATATGGTACGACTAACTTATATATATATATATATATATATCTAATTAGAAATAACTTCTGTTAATGTAGAATACAAATCATCGAGGTCAAAATAATCAGTATTAGCAGTTTTGGAAACCTCCACACATTGTATTCCTCTTGATGCAAGGAACCGCTTATCCACTTTTATTTTAGATTCTCTCATATAAAACAAATGCGTAATATATTTCGTCCAATCAATCCCATCAACTCCAAAATCCTTTTTGGTATTATCTTGTGAGTATATAGCCAGTCCTACAATCACTCTTATAAAATCAACAGCATTCATACCAAAAGTTTCTCTGTCAAGACATCCATTTAATAGTAGTATTCTCCTCTTGGTTCTTGAATCGGATGGTTCTGATGCGATCGCTCTACCTATACCTCTTAGAATAACAACTGGGACAATACTGGTCATAAGTGACCCAATAGAATAAATCAACGTTGCAGTACTACTTATGGTTGAAACTACCTTTGAATGAGCAATGGGACATATTTCCTCTCCATAAGGTGATACATAAAAGATTCGCTTAATTGGTGATAATAATGGTTGGATATTTTCTGATTTATTAAAATGCAATTGTGATTTCTTTAATTCAGGATGAGTATATTGTGGTGTATTGCCTTCATCATCGTCATCCTCAATCATATCATCGACGTTGGTTGTTTGGGCCACCATTCTGGAAGTTGCCACTTCATTAATTGGAATTTGCAATAACGGTCCCTCATCTAAATAGGGAGTTCCAAAATAATTGGTACGTAAGATATTATCAGCTGGAGTTGATGGTCGGGTATGATCTATTGGTGGAGGATAAACTGGAACTTCACTAGGATGAGAAATTTGTGATTGTCCAGTTATGATTAAACCATTTTCAAGTAATGCACTAATATGATAGGTGAAATTTGTATTTATGCAAGGTAAAACTTCAATCTCGGGATTTATCTCCGTCAATCTACAAAATAATTCAATTGCTGAATCTAAAGACCCAATAAACAATCTAGCACCAGTTAAGAATAAATTCCCAACATTAGCCAATTCATAACGAAATTGTGTCTTGTTGGTAGATCCATGTTTTGACCTCTTTAACAATTCAACATGTAAATGCACAAAGAAAGCCCGGAATATCTCTCTAGTTGCCGGGTTTATCAGTCTCCATAAATCATGCGACCCATCAACAATTTGATACCATTGCTGCTTGGCATTATATGCCTGCGAATCAAGACGATAGCTAAGTAATTTTCTTAATGGCTCTTGATGAGGTGGAATGAGGCGAGTTAATCGGGATCGAATATCTCCAATCGCAGGACCACCAATTACACGAATGATTTCTGAGGTGGAACCTCCATTGTCGGATATGGGAAGGATATAGCTGATGTTCGATGAAAGTTTATTGAATAATGGTACTAATTCATTAGTGGCCGTACCTCCGCTAATAATTGTTATCTTACTACCACCGTTTGCCATGATCGTTGGGCTGGGATATATCTGCTGAAGGTGATGGATGGAATATTAATTATAATTATAGAGAGTGACTTTTGACACACTTCGAGGATAGTACGGGTTTGAAAACTCATCACGTGAGGATAATCTTCGCACGTGATTACCAATACCTGTATATAATTCGGCTAAAAAGCAGTCACTTTTCAAATGTGTATTTCCGAGCACAGTTTGTTAGAAATTGTATGTAAATATCAGCACGTTCAGGTTTGGTGCGAAAAAACGTTTTTGATGAAATCACGTGACTGAATTTTTTTTTCTGTTTCTACATCTCTCTTGACACTTTGATATCGCAAAAAAATTTTTCACCTCTTTTACCTGGTTATTTCTTTTACTTCCCTCATACACATTAAACACACAGACACAATGGCTGATCAAGAAGTTTTAGTTTTAAGAGGTACCTTAGAAGGTCACAATGGTTGGGTTACTTCCCTTGCCACCACTCCAGCTCACCCAGATTTATTATTATCTGGTTCTAGAGACAAGACTTTAATCACCTGGAAATTAACTGGTGGTGAAGACAACCAATACGGTGTCCCAAAGAGATCTTTCAAGGGTCACTCTCACATTGTCCAAGATGTTACCATTTCTGCTGATGGTGCTTACGCTTTATCTGCTTCTTGGGATAAGACTTTAAGATTATGGGATTTAGAAACCGGTAAGACCACTCAAAGATTTGTTGGTCACACTGGTGATGTTTTAAGTGTTTCTATTGCTAAGAACTTGAGACAAATTGTTTCTTCTTCTCGTGATAAGACTGTTAAGGTCTGGAACACCATTGGTGAATGTATGGCCACTTTAACTGGTCACAATGATTGGGTTTCTGCTGTTAGAATCTCCCCATCCGACAACTCCTCCACCGTTATCTCCGCTTCTTGGGATAAGACTGTTAAGGTATGTTAACTCTTTTTGTTTTTTGTTTGAATCAATGTTAAAAATTCATTTCAGGTGATGATTTTTCATATATATTTGCTACTTCAGACAGGGCTCGCCAGCCTTGAATGAGACATTATATTTATCACCAAGATCTCTGATACAAAGGAAATGAATTTTCAAACATCAATTTTACTTTTGACTTGAGACCTTTCTTTACTAACATTACATTTTTTCTTTCTAGTCCTGGGACTTAACTGACTACACCGTCAATGCTGACTTCATTGGTCACACTGGTTACATTTCATGTATCACCTTATCCCCAGATGGATCATTATGTGCTTCTGCTGGTAAGGATGGTGTCATCATCTTATGGGACTTGAACTCAAACAAGACC
>JAKTZT010000201.1:0-15673 GCA_030578955.1 Hemisphaericaspora insectamans | reverse complement strand
GTTCATACTTGGGTAGGGGCTCTTCTATCCCAGAATATTTGGTCACAGGCATTTTTTTCGATAATTCACATTAGATAAGTTGCGCAAGCAACTCATCAGATTTATGTATTTCGGATGGCTTTTATATGATATCTCTATATTTAACAATGCTTGTTTGGGAAAGATTATTCATTCCTTGAAGTTAAGGAAAAGTTGTGAAGCTGACCTAAGAATAACTCTTCTCTACTCCAGTTCAAATTATGTATTTTGAGGAAACCGTAAGCCAAACCAAAAAAATTCGCAACCTCAATTTGATAGTTAACCGAAATGATTTGCCTCTAGAATATACCTTAAAATGGTATAATTATACGTAAAATGAATAAGTTTCCTTAGCCAAAAAACCAATTAAAAGAAGCACGCAGTCTATAAAAAATGAAAAACATAAATTTATAATATGTATCAATAGTATATGTATAGACAAAAATGTTGTTGTCAGTAAAAGTTAATCGATGTTGAAACCCAAATGAAATAAAACAAAGTACTAGAAACCAAAAAAAAAAACATAATTTAAAACAAATAATCGTGACATCATCAAAAAGTGTTGAATGTTTGAATGAATATCAATGTAACCACTGCGCACTTCTCTGTGTATTTTACCCTTTGCTCTAGAATAATCCATCAATTTCACCATCTTCATTAACTTCAACATTCATGAATCCACAATGAGTAGGCAATCCAGGAATAGTTTGGATTTCAGCTGCTAACGCATATAAATACCCAGCACCAATAGATGCTCTAACATCTCTAATTGGGAATTTAAATCCGGTAGGCACACCTTTGAGATTGGCATCATGAGATAATGAATATTGAGTCTTGGCAATACAAATTGGTAATTTACCAAAACCTTGTTGGGTATAAAGATCAATCTTCTTTTGAGCTTCTGGTAAAAATTCAACTTCACTAGCACCATACATTTCTTTAGCAATTGTAGCAATCTTATCTTCAACTGATGGTTCAAGGCCATATAAGAAATTAAAATTCTTGTCAGTGGAATTAGCTGCATTAATTACCCCATTGGCTAAATCAATCGCACCTTTACCACCTTCTTCCCAGTGATTAGAAACAATGGCATCAACTGCACCTGCTTTTAAGGCTTCTTCTCTAATAACTTCATGTTCCTTGTCGGTATCTGATGACATTTTATTAATGGCAACAACAACTGGTAATCCATAAGATTTGGCATTAGAAATATGTTTGGCCAAGTTAGCACAACCAGCTCTCAATAAATCAACATTTTCTTGAGTATATTCAGGAGCTAATGGAGTACCAGCTTTAACCTCAGGACCTCCACCATGAACCTTCAAAGCACGAACAGTTGCAACAATAACAATAACATCTGGTACTAATCCAGAAGATCTACATTTAATGTTAATAAATCTTTCACCTCCCATTGTAAAATCAAATCCAGCTTCTGTGACAACATAACCCTCTTGTTCTTGCTTTTCTTCAGGGGTTAAATCAGGAGAAGTACCAGCTAATTTAAGTGCCATCTTATCAGCTAAAATAGAAGAAGCACCAATGGAAATATTAGCAAATGGACCAGCATGAACAAAGACTGGAGTACCCTCTAAAGTTTGCATAATGTTTGGTTTAATTGCATCTTTTAATAATGCAGTCAAAGCACCAGCACATCCAATATCTTCACATGTAATTGGAACACCGGCTCTTGATGACCCAATAACCATCTTACCTAATCTTTCTCTTAAATCTTCTAAAGAATTGGCAAGGGCTAAAATAGCCATACATTCAGAAGCAACAGTAATATCAAACCCAGTCTTTCTAGTGTGACCTCTTTCAGTTGGAGCTTCACCAATGGTAATTCCTCTCAAGAATCTATCATTACAATCAACAACTCTTCTCCAAGTGATTGTATCAGGGTCGATATCCAATCTCGCAAACTCAGTAACTTCTTCTGGAGTTAAATCATCGGGGTTAGTCTTATTAATTCCTAACTTGTTTAATCTTCTCAACATTGAAGATGTAAATTTTCTTTCACCTTTCTTAACAGGAACTAATCTCTTATATAACGCTGCATCTTTTTGAGTCAGTTCATGAAACATTCTAGTATCTATAGCTGCAGCCAATAAATTGTTTGCCATTGTTATAGCATGGATATCACCAGTGACGTGCATATTAAATTCATCCATAGGGATAACTTGGGAATATCCACCACCAGCAGCACCACCTTTAATCCCAAACGTTGGTCCCATAGATGGTTGTCTAACATTGGCGAATACATTCTTGTGTAAATGAGCACCCAAGGCTTGGGCCAACCCTACAGTAGTGGTTGATTTACCTTCACCTAATGGAGTTGGAGTGATACCAGTAACCAAAACATATTTCCCATTGTTCTTCTTGTTTAATCTTTTTAAAATATCTAATGAGACTTTTGCTTTGTAGAAGCCAAATGGTTCTAATTCAGAATCTAAAATCCCTGCTTCTTTAGCGACTTGAGTAATTCTTTTTGGGTGTTGTGCACGAGAAATTTCAAAATCGGATGGAACTGGGGTTTGTAAATGTAATTTCAATGGATTGGTGAATTTAGGAGTTTCATTATTAGCTAAATATCTTCTCTTGGAAGCAATAACTACATTTTCCAATAAACAAGCCACGGTCATGGGCCCCACACCACCAGGAACTGGAGTGATTAAACTAGCTTTCTGGACTGCAGCTTCGAATTCAACATCACCAACCATACGGCTACCTGATTTCTTGGTAGAATCAGGGATAAAATTGGTTCCAACATCAATAACTACTGCACCTGGTTTGATCCATTCACCTTTAACAAAAAAAGGTTGACCAATTGCTGATACAACAATATCAGCTTGAGAAAGATATTGTTGAATTTGTTCTACGGATGTTCTCGAATGTAAAGTAGTAACATTTGCATTTGCTTTAATCAATAAATTTGCCATTGGTTTTCCAACAATATCTGAACGACCCAAAACAACTGCATTCTTACCTTCAACATCAACACCCGAGCTTTCAAATAAATGCATGATCCCCTTTGGTGTACAAGGTAAAAATAAAGGTTCTCCTCCCTTTTTGGCCAATTCACCAACATTAAAAGGACCGAACCCGTCGACATCTTTTTCAGCCAATACCGAATCTGTTACTTTTGGTTCATCAATGTGAGAAGGCAATGGTAATTGAACCAAAATTCCGTCAACTTCTAAAGAATTATTTAATTTCTCAATTTGGGATAATAATTCAAATTCAGAAATCAGTTCAGGTAATTGAATGATTTCACAAGAAATAGAAGCTTCTTCAGCAGCACGAAGTTTCATTTTCACGTAGGTGGATGAATCAGGACGACCACCTACTTGAATGATTTTTAAATTTGGATTAAAATCAGCGTGAATTGATTGGAATTGGGAGATTTCATCGTGTATTTTGGTACGAAGGTTTAAGGCGATGGATTTACCATCGATGAGTTGGGCAACCATTTAAATAATATATATAAAAAAACGGAAACTTAGAGAAAGAGAGAAGAGAGAAGAGACAGAAAAATATGGGAAATGATTTTTTATGTGTCTCGTTTTCTATTTTGCTCTGAAATTTTTCACTTTCAAAATACGAGGCGAATTATGAAAAAAAAAAATTCCACACACGGAAAATTTTTCAAATAAAAACACAAATCCAAATTGACTCCGAATTTGTTCTCATATTTTTTCCGAAATCAAATTCCTCATTGTTTTTCTTCTTTTCTACATAATGAAAACCTTCACATATTACAAAGACCCATAACACCAATACATATATTACGTACATGTACTTCTCTATATACATATTCAAAACAGCAGTACTAACTATCCTCATCTCTCATTTTATTAAATAATTCTTCGTGTTCATTAATATCATCAACTGCAATTGGTTCAAAATTATATTGCTTGGTTATTCCTTTCAAATAATCCCCCGGACCAAAACTGAACATCTTTTCAATACTATTCTGCAGAATAGTAGTGTTTAAATAGACCAATGATTCGACCCAATTAACCGGTTGGTAATTGGCAAGCAATGTTTTTGACATTGTTTCCTTTGACGTATAAGACAATTGCGCATCCACATTGGAAAGTATGGGTATGTTCTGGTCATGTAATTTTCCTTCTACGACTTTTGATAATTCGGAAACAATGGGTTCTAGTATCTTGTTATGAAAAGGAATGGAAACAGGTAAGACCCTTATACGTAATTTAGGGACGATTAGACCCATCTGATTTGTGAATTTCACTAATCGATCCATTTCACCGCTAATTACAAGTTGACCGTATGTATTTATATTGGCAACTATACCCCAATTATAAGCTTGGAACAATATATCTTCATATGGTGCATAGCGTGGAAACAAAATTGCAATCATACCGTATTTATTTTCCGGTTCATTCTTAAACATGCTCTCCATTAGTTGACCTCTTGTACGTACTAATTGAAGTGCCGTCGGGAAATCTAATATTCCTGACAAGAGTAATGCAGTATATTCACCAAGGGAATGACCCACTAAAACTTTACAATTTTTCAACAAATCAACCCCATATTTCTTTTCGATTGTTTTGACAAGAATATAAGTTGATGCAAGAATTGCTGGTTGGGCATTTGAAGTTTTACCTAACCATTTCTTAGCCATTGATTCATCTGATTGGGCAAATAGATTTTTGGAAAATGATTCACCTAATGTTTCATCGATTTGGTCAAGATATTCTTGAAATAAAGGTTTATGATGTTTATTCGTTTCTAATAACCCATTGCGATAGAATCCTTGGCCAGTGCACGCGATTGCATATGAGTGTTTATAGCGTATTTGTTGGAATCGAGAAGCTAGTTTTCTCATGGTTGGGGAGATGTGTGTGAACTTTGGTGAGATGAAGTTTGATTGTTTTTTTTTTCAGTTTTCAATTTCCGTAGATTGCGGAAATAATACTCTCTCTAACAAAATGATAAAATATCAATGCAAAAGAACGAAATAGTTTGGGTTTTCTCTGTAATACTTATTAGGATCTAAGCTAAACCGTCAACACGTTTGGTGATAGAAACCAAATTCAAACGGCTCTCGTGATTTTTTTTGTAGCTTTGGTCAAAAAAATGGAAGAATCCCCATGAATTCATCACAGTTCTAACAACTTTGTGGTTCTTGTTTCTGAATGTTTTAAAAAGACTCTTCTCCCTTTCTCCCGGGAAAAATACTTTGTTAATTGGTGACTGGCCATCCGTTTCGAGCCCATATGCTATGACCCAATCAGCTGAAGAGGATAAGATTTTCTTGATGTTTATTATTATTATTTTTTCTTTTTCATCAAATCCCAATTCGAAGCGAGCGAATAACGGGTCAGATAAAAGCACGACTCAGTTTTTACCACCACAAGAGGTCGATTTTTGTCGAATTGATGGATGCATAGCGAGAAACATCTTATACTTATGTCATCATTTTTTTATTTTGAGCTGTTGTTATCGTGGTAGATTTTCGACTGATCAAGAGCTTAAACATGGCGGGGGACCTTCCAGAGAAATAAACTTTAATTATAGAACTTAAGGTTGCTCCAAAAAAGATACGTTCATCCGAGATTGCTAATGAAGTTTATGGTGGGCGAGTGGCCATACTTTGAGTTGTGATTTGAAACTACTGAATCAGTTTCGAAAGTACCATTTTCTTATTTGGTGGCTGCTAAATTCGCTTTTTAAACTTTTTTTAAGCGAAACCCCCCAGCTGCGGAACAACAACAACAACACGGTTTTTTTTTCCTTCACGAAATGTGAAAATGACTTTTGTTGTTGTTGTTGTTCCCGCGCCGGTTAAAAATTTTAATTTTTCTCTCTCTCACTCACTCACTTTCTCCCGAAAAGCTTAAAAAAAAAAAAGAAAAAAAAAACATCACACAAAAAAATTTTGTGGGCGAACAAAATTTCCAAACCCCCCTAACCAGCCCACTTCAGTTCCCCCAGTCCACCCACCCCCCTCCCACCTCCTAATTTTTTCGTACCACCACCCACTTTTTCTTTTCTTCCCACCACGACCTACTACCATCACAACAAAAAAAAACCTTCTATAATGTCTGAATTAAAGAACACCAAGGACGCGCTTGTTTCCTCCCTTTTCGAATTATCCAAGGCTGCTCAAGAAGCTGCTTCCGCTGCTGTAAATTTCTACAAAGCCGCCAATATTGACGGCAATGCTGAACAATTGGCTCATTTAAGTGCTTCTTTGGGTGAGATTGCCAAGGCCACCATATCCAATGGTGAATCACTTGGTGGTGAACATAAGGAAGTCAAACCAAAGAAGAAGAAGGTAGAAAGAGATCCTAATGCTCCTAAGAAGCCATTGACTATGTATTTTGCTTTTTCATTCCATACACGTAAAGAAATCGCCGAAGAAAGAAAGAGGAAAGGATTACCTTCATTATCAGCAATTGATATGAATTCTATAGTTAAGGAAAAATGGGCAAAGATTTCTGAAGAAGAAAAACAATCATGGCAAGATAAATATAAAGATGAATTAAAACATTATAATATTGAAAAGGAAAAGTACCAAGCTAAATTGGAAGATGATAAAGCTCATCATGCAGCTGATGTCAGTGTCCTCTCTCAAATCCCTGATGATGTACATGCTGGTGAAGAGGAAGAACATGATGCTGCTAATGCTACTCTTGATACTGATACTACTGCTTCCATAGTTAGTGAAGCCCCTAAGAAATCCCATAAGAAACGTAGGTCTGACAAGGAAAGAAGTGAAAAGAAGAAAAAGAAGTCTTCTTCTTCTTCCTCTGCTACTACTGCCCATTAAACCAGTTTTTGGTTATGTTTTGGGTTTTAGACTTTTTAGTTCTTTTCTTGACTGTTGTGTTTTTTATTTGAACTTTTGACATTTGTTACTGTATTTTGCTACTACTACTACAACTTACTTTCTTCAACAACCACGAGAACAATGTGTTGGTGTTTGTGTTTTATAACTAATCCTCTATATACTGTATAATTTACATAATGAAAAAAATCCCCCTTGACAAAACTTTTAATGTCCCTTCTTCTTTTGCTTATCAATGTGAGCTCTTAAAACCTTTTGTCTATCACGCAAAGATAATTTCTGTTTCCCTTGAACCGCCTTCTTATGAATCATCATTACAAAGTTCTTCTTTCTTGCCTTTTCTTTATTAGTAGTAGAATGAGGATTCTCTCTCTTACCCTTTCTAGAACCAAATTTCTCACGATCTTCTCTTCCTTCTTTCATATGAGCAATTCTTTCTTCACGTAATTGTTTGTATTTAACCTTGCCTACCAAAGTAGTAGAATCAACTTCTTCTTCATTGACTATACCCATGACTTTTGCTACACCAGCTTCTGTTCTTAATTCTTCTAACTTGGCGAAATCGGCTGGAGTTAAGATACGGGAGGTTAATAATTCGTTCATTGCCTTTTCAGCATCGAGGGCTTCTTGTTGTTTGGTGGTGGATTCAAGCTTGGCCCTCTTCTTTGGAGGTTCCGATTCGTCTTCCTGGGTTTCTTCTTCTTCATCGTCTGAAGATAACTCTAAATCAGAAACTTCTTCATCGTCTTCTTTTTGCTCTTTAGATCCAACTTCGTCGATATCTTCTTCCTTTTCATCTTCACTATCGGTAATATTAATCTCCTTATCGGAATCAACAGTAATCCAATCACCCTCAATGTCACTACCATTATCATCTTCTTGTTCAACTTCCCAATTAGCGTCATCGTCCTCATCGTCATTACCTTCAATTCCTTGTTCTTTTCTCCATTTCAATAACAAGTCAAGTCCAGGAATACTAGTGACAGCATTCTCAATACCATATTTTGGTAAGCCGGTCTTTTCACCATGTTGTAATTCCATACTGGCAGTTTTACCTCTATCTTTTCTCAATAACATTTCTGGTGCCACTTCTCTATATAATGAAATCAAAGATCTTGCTGCCATCATAACTGGCTTAGATTTAGATCCTTTATATTCAGTTAAATCTTGTAATAATGTGGCATCGATAGCCAAGGGGGCACGAGAAAGGATTTCTCTAATTGTATTCAACCCGGCAGAAGCAACTTCAGCTGCAACACCATCACTAACGAATTCATCAGCGATTTTACGAACGACAATTTGAATAGATTCTGGAGGAACTAAATCATGAGAAGCTTGAGCGGAAGCGGCCATAATTTGAGTAACGTTTCTTTGTTTGGGAGTTAAATATTTCAAAAAGAATGAATATATTCCTAAAACGATTAATTTATGGGTACCAATTAATCTTGAAATTAAATTCATAAATGTGATTTTTTGATCAAGATCGAATTTATTAGAATTTTTGGAAGATAAATGACTGGTAAATAATTGCTCTGCAAAGCCTTGAGGATCTCTTAATAAATGAATAGCAGAGAAGTTTAAATAAGTGGCGGAATGTTTAGGTCCATTCTTCTTTTTCATTTGTTTGACTGCTTGTTCTAATTTCTTGCCTCTTTTTGATGTTTTCTTGTTGATTTTCAATTTATGTTTTAATTCATTCATATCAAAACCTTCTTCATCTGATGAGTCGTCAAAGTTTTCTTCTCTCTCTTTATCAGCACCTAAAAAGAATCTGGCACCGGCAATAGCAACTTTAACATCGGGGTGTAAAGCTGCTTGAGTCATGATTTCTACTGTACGTGAGTCATCCCAAATACCTCTTCTCCATAATTCTCTAGTTAATTTTGTAGCCCATAAACCTTGATTATCTCTTTGTTCTAATAAATTAAATAACAAAGCTTGAGTTGATCTATTTAATTTTTGATTCTTGGCTCCTGTATTGACTGATTTTAATAAGGAAATTAAGGTGGTATAAATTTGTCGCCTCATTTGTTTAACATGTTGACCAGCATGAGAATTAGCAGCACTATAAGCAGTCAAAAGAGGGAATATGGTTTGAATTAACGATTCAGCACTAATTATATCTTTATTTCTTAACATGGTTAAACATTGAATAATCTTTTCTCTTAATTCTGGTGCTAAATCACGATGAGTACTTAACAATATAGTTTTTAATTCCTCTGGGAAATTAGCAGTCTCCTTCGGATAACATCCACATACAGCAGATACAAAACCAATTAAATCTCCAAATTCAGTTGCTTTATCTGCACCAGCTGGATTCATAAGGAACAAATCTCTTAGGGATTCATAATGAGAAAATTGTTGTAAGAATTCTTCATGATAAGACTCCGGATCTCTACGAACGACATTCTGTAATAGAATGATGTTAGTAGGTAATATAGCTGCTCTTCTTTTCTTTCCCATTATGTCTTTCTTTAGTTATTATTGTCTCTCTCTGATTCAGAAAGGACTCGTCATCTCTTCAATATTTTTTTAAAAAAAAAACAGAGTGCGCGATGAGTTTTTTTTTTTGGGAACAAAAGAAACAATAGAAATTTTATTTTGCTGCAAAAAAATTTTCTAATTTATAAATATATAAAGAGACAAGAATTGAAATAAAACAACCATATACTATATAAATATATTTATACCCTTATCAAAAAGACATTCCCAAAATAAAGAATAAAGACCAACACACCAACACCCTTTTCAACTCCAATTTTCTAATTAAGGTTTGCGGGATTAAATAACCCTTGAAGATTTTCATAATTAATCTTTCTAGAAACAGCGGTCTTTGTAACATGCATTGCTGCACTATAAGATGCTGATACCCCTGTACCATCGGCATGGATTGAAACTCCAGAAAATTCATCCCGTAATTCCGGAGGTAATGAAGCAGTATTCCTAGCTCTCTTTCTCTTATTGCTAGTAGCGGAAGTATTACCAGTTAATTCATCTGCTTCTTGTTTTAATCTCTTTCTTTCTTGTTCAACTAAAAAGTCATGATTAAGACCAGTCCATATCCTTTCCTTTATTTCCTTTTCCTCGGGGGATAATTGACTTTCCAATACTATTTCATCATCATCATCTGAATTCAATTCAACATCAGATGATACATTTTTCAATACATCTTCAGTTTTAGGTAAATTCTTCACTAGATTCTTGGGCCAATTAAGTTGCCATATCTTATCTAGATCGTTTTCTTTTGTATCTGATTCTTCATAAGGGGTTTTATAAAGAGCATTGGTCAATTTTTCCTTCTTTCTATTAAGAATTCTTTCAATTTCACTGGCAATTTCATCTTTTGTTAATGTGATATCGGTCAATATGGTGTTTAAAAGGGCTTCTTTTTCTTTTTCTTCTTTGGGTAATTTATTAAATTTTTCTTGTGGATCAGTCATTTTAGAATAATGTTCTTCTAATTCTAATTGTCGTCTAATCTTTCTTTCAAGTTGTCTATTCTTGGTGAATGAAGGAGGATTTGAACTTTCAAGCTTATCAACTTCTCTAAATGATTTCACAGTTAATTCCCCAGCTTTTGTTTTCTTAAATTCATTCAATCTTCTTTGTAACGTTTCTTCACCAACATGAGCAACCGCCACAATCTCAGCATGAGTTCTTCTAAAATTATTCATTCTTGCAGCTAACAAGACACATGCGCCAGCAATACCTGCTGGTCTTCTACCTTCGTGAATCCAATCATCTGACATCCTTTGTGCTAACTTCACTGCATCCCTAACAACTTTGGTGTTTTTGTCTTTAAAATCTAACTTTTCTGCAAAATGCTGAATAAATAATGAAGGATCAGCTAATGGTAGAGAAGTAATATGTAATGCCTTGACCATCTTTAAAAATGTTGCTCCCAAAGAAAACACCGAAATTTGTAATCTTGAACTAAAATCAATCAACATATGATGAGTCTTTTCCTTTCTACAAGCAACATATAAACAAGTTGCCAATACATTATTTGATCTCCTACCCTGTACGAAATTCAAAGTTAAAGCCAATCTAAACCATTCACCAGCAGCATCTGCAATATAATCTGCAATATTTAATGATGCGGCTATTCTTCTAATTTTCCTTTTCCCATTAGCCAAGGTTTGTTCTCTACTTTCCATAGCATTTTGTCTTCCTCCAAAAGTAGCACGTGCTTGATCAGCACCAACCATGGCACCATGTACCATAGCTGCACCTGATGAAGATTCACCAAATTGGACTTCACTAACAATTGGATTTTCCTCCAAAACTGTCCCACATCGAAGACATGACACATCACTGGCTGCAGTGTATCTATTGACAGCAAAATGTGTATGTCCACAGTTCTTACATGCTTGTTGTTTCTTGACTTTGGTACTCATATCAAAACATATGACTTAATGTCCTGATGCAAAAATGTGGAATAAATTGAAAGTAAACAAAGAGAAGAAAGAAAAAATGTAAATGTTTCCCATAGTTAAAAAATTGAAAGAGGAAGAACAAAAAAAAAATGGTTGTTAGTGACTGCACATAAGACAAGATAAAAAAAAGAGAAAGAGATATATTTTGTCGTGAAGTACACGACTATTTTCCCTTACCAAAAACAATCAGAGTCAAATTGGGTGAATATGGTACCGCCGTTTTCTTTTTGCCTCATCGGTTGCATTTTAATTAAATCCGATTCCAATAACACTCGGATAATTTGTCCCTCCATACAACATCCGCAAAATGCTTAATAATAGGGAACTGGAATTACAAATACGAGAGTATATCCCAGACCATTCTGGCCTTCCTAGACTAGTGCCCACAAGATCCGCATCTCTGGTGGACACAGCATTGGAATCAATGGAGTCCCATCCCGTAACTCAAGGAAATATATTCCCATACAGCCTAATATTAAAAGTGCTAACTTCAGAACCAAGAGATGTACTACAACTGGAGAGGACGTGTTTAACATTCATAAGATTCTCTACAGCATTGTTTTTCACCGCATTGGGTATATTGTTAAATTTTAAGTTGGATACTTCTGGTGACTCGAAAGATCCTGCTCCTGAAACTCCTGTCAAGTATCATACAAGATTCGCTAAAGGAATGTCATATGTTTTGATATTTTTTTCGTTAACAGTATTGATAATTAGTGGTGTTAATTATTTTATTACTGTGAGGAGATATGCTCAACATAAGATCCAAACTTATAGTTTTAACAATCTAAGTACAATGATTGTCATGACTGGAATAATACTTACATTGGCTGCTATAAATATATCAATGTTAATTGATGAATACTTGCAAGTATCCTAGGGCTGTCAGCGTAATATACATTTTTTATTTATCTATAAACTGTCTATGCTTTCGTTTTCTTTTTAAACTTATTAACTGCTTCTTCTTCTTTACCGGCCTTCCTCTTATTAATCTTCCTACGTTCCCCAAAGTTTTCTTTATCCATTTCCATCATTGATTCACGCTTAGCTACTGAAGTAACTGTCAAAGATTCCTTAATAACTTTGTCGTCGGTAACTTCTTCCAATAATTCCATTTTTTTATTTATTCTTTCTTCAATACTCTGGATTCTCGCTATATCCTTCTCTCCAACAATAGAAATAGCATCACCCTTTCTACCAGCTCTTGCAGTTCTACCTACTCTATGGATAAAATCATCTGGATCAGCAGGTATATCAAAATTCACCACTAACTCGACACTAGGAATATCCAACCCTCTAGATGCAACATCAGTAGCAATAAGAATTCTAGCTGCTCCAGCCTTGAATCTATGTAAAGAATTTGTACGTTCACTTTGAGGCATTTGTGAATGCAATGACGCAACTCTAAATTCAAGTTTTCTTAACGTACGACGAAGCACTTCGGCAGTAATGGTTCTGTTCACAAATATCACTGAAGTTGAATCCTTGTATTGGTCAAGTTTAAGTATACTATTCAAATAAGCTTCTTTGACGTAGGATGGAACAAATACATATTTGATTTTTAACGTAGACGGAATAGCAACTTTGTCTACTGTTTCTACCTCATGCATGTAAACGGGTAGTTTGCCCTTTGGTGTTGGTTTATCTTTCAAAGTACGTACTGCATCAGTGACAGTAGCTGTAAACAATAATGTCTGTCTATTTTCACTCAGTGGTAACACTTTGAAACATCGTTCCAAATCACTTCCAAAACTATTACTCAATAATCTATCAGCTTCATCTAAGACCAAATATTTTATACTCTTTAAACCTTTAATCGTCTCTTCACCACTATTCAAAATATGATCAGCCAACCTCCCGGGAGTGGCAATCACAAAATGGGGCCTTTTTGATAATTCAAGAGCTTGTTTCACGATATCTTCTCCACCAACAATAACACAGACTTTGATGTTCATATTTGCACCCAAAGCAGCAAACTGTTCAGCTATTTGAAGTGCTAATTCTCTAGTAGGAGTGAGTACTAATCCAAATATCCCAAATGGATCTTCGGACCATTGGGTCATCATAGGTGCAGCAAAGGCAATAGTCTTACCACTACCGGTTTTAGCACCGCCAATACAATCATGACCCTTGAGGATTGCAGGGATACAGGCGGATTGAATGGCGGTGGGGGTGTAAATTTTCATAGCATCAAGGGATTCGCTGAGCCATTTTGCGACTCCTAATTCACGAAATGACATGGTGGGTGTATACTTGATATGTTTGAATGGGTGAAAATAGTTTGGATTAGTTTGGGATCATCTCTGCTAAAATTTATTGAAAAGAAAAAAAATTAATGAGTTGCGGTAAATTGCATCACGTGAATATTAATTCCGGTGTGGTTGAGAATGGTTCATTGACCACAATATCTAAACCTGAGCCGTTAGCAACTGAAGTTCCTGTTTTAAAGAAGGAAATTGCACAAGTAACTACGTTTGCATGGTTCTAAATTCCGAAGCTATTCGCGCCGATTCACTGGTGTCTTTTTATCAATTGCAACTTGTTTTTTTGAAAGTGTTTTTCCCGCAACAAAAGTTGTTTTTCCGAATTTTTTCCGCATCGGATTAAATTTTCAAATTCATCCTGCCCTCTCTCCTCCATCAAGACGTATCACTGCAAGAACTAACTTTCAGCATGCTTAAAACGTTACAAATACGGCAATTTTCCCAAGCATTGCGAATCCGCCAAGTTATCAATCCCAATTCCACATATTCTAACGAATCCGCTCCTGAATCATCCAACATCTATGCCCAAGAAAATGGTGAACCACTCCCCAACTTCGTTCTCCACACTGAAGAACCACCAAGTCAATACTTCCCCACTACGATCTCTGATAAAAACACCACAATCACCTCGAAACAACTCACGCCGCGCGATGCAATCGGTCTAAGTGATCATTGTGTTTCTCTTGCAGGTTATTTCCTGGGTAATTCTCACCATTGTCATCATGTGTTTTATGTCAATAGCCAAAATAATTTAGCTAGGCGTGCAGCTAGGATTGAGAAGAAGAAATTTATTGATTTGAAAATTGTTAAGATGTCAAGTGGGCATGGTGGAAATGGTTGTGTTTCTTTTTTTAAGGATGTTAATAAAGCATATGGTCCTCCGGATGGAGGTGATGGTGGGAAAGGAGGGGATGTGTATATTAAAGTTGTGGAAGCGAATATGAATTCCTTGCATGGATTGGATAGCAAATATGCTGCTGGAGCAGGTGCAACTGGTGCCGGTGATCAATTGGATGGTAAGAATGGGGAAGATGTCATCATTGAGGTGCCAAAAGGTACTTTAATCAGATGGATTCCCAACCCAATGGAATTGAAAAAATATATATATATGAGAGAAGGAGATTCTTTGGAAGATATATATCTTGAGATTAAAGTTGATGATTATCATAATATTCAATTATTCAGAGGTGGGTTCAACCCTGGTGAGGGTTGGATATTTAAACAACAAGATGAAGAATTCTATAGATCAAAAGATTATTTCCAATCTTTGGATAAGAGGGTACGTCAATATGATAATGAAATGATTGAAGAAGAAATACATTATGATAAATTCCCAATGTTAGGTATTGATTGTAATAAAGTTACAGAAAAGCCAATCTTGTTATTAAAAGGTGGTAGAGGTGGATTGGGTAATATGAATTTCTTAACTAATGATATTAGAAGCCCTCGTTTTTGTAAGATTGGTCGTCCTGGAATCACCGCTCATTTCTTATTTGAATTAAAATTGATTGCCGATTTGGGTCTAGTTGGATTGCCTAATGCTGGCAAATCATCGTTATTAAGAGCTATTTCTAGAGCAAGACCAAGAGTTGGGGAGTGGAAGTTTACTACTTTACAGCCAACTGTGGGAACGATTTTCACTACAATTGATAAGGACCCTTTCACTGTTGCAGATATACCTGGTATTATTAAAGGTGCATCTGAGAACAAAGGTATGGGTTTGGATTTCCTCAGACATATTGAAAGATCAGGGGGATTAGTCTTTGTGGTGGCATTAGATTCAGAAACTCCTGTTGATGATTTGAACTTATTATTGGAAGAAGTGGGAGACAAAAGAATGAAAGATAAACAAGTATTGGTTGTGGCTACCAAAGCTGATTTAAGTGAAAATGGGGCAAATTATCATAAATTAAAGGAACACTTGGCAGATGCCCATCCTAGTTGGAAGCTTGTACCTGTTTGTGCACCAAGAGGAGAAAATGTTGATAAATGTATTAAGTTGATGGGTGAGATTGCTTATAATAGCAAACTGAAAAAGCAGGATATATGAGTTTTAATCCAAGGAAGTAACTTATGTTGAATGCTTTCTATGATTATCTTGTTTATAGTTTAAAATAGAATAAAAGAAAGTTGGCCATTCC
>JAKTZT010000200.1:0-15680 GCA_030578955.1 Hemisphaericaspora insectamans | reverse complement strand
TGGTATTGGTACAAGAGCTGAAGTTATGACATGGGTAGGGTTTCTGTTTTTAGTGCTTGTTTGTATTGGAGTCGTGTTTGATTTTATTAAAGAGTGGAAGGTTAATAAGATATCAGTTGTAGGTAATTGTGAAACTCTTCAGAAGTTATAGTGGTGTGGATGTGTTTATGATTATAGATACAGTTTGTTTTATATAGGTGAAATACACGTTATAGGTTGCAAAAAAAAGTATTACGTAATAGGATATCATTTCCTAATTAGGACACAAATCACGTGATTTATACTTTTTCAAGGTTAAATTCAAATTTCCAAAATTTTTCAAAAATCTTTTTTTTTTTTGTTTTTGGTTGTTAAAACTGAAAACAAATAAATTCAACTCTTCTTAATCAAATTCAGTCAAAGATTATGTCATATACAGCCCAGCTAGATGCATTTGTGTCTAGACTAAATGACACATACACTGCTTATACTAAACAACATTCAATTTTATCTGAATTATTAGATACTATAGAAACTTTTAATGGTGCTGCTGAATATGAATACTTTTTAACTCATTTAATTCCAATATTTATTAAAACATTAAATGATACTCCAATATCATTTAATAATAATTCACCTGAACATAAATTACGTAATTCCATATTAGAAATACTTCATAGATCAATTATGAATGATACTTTTCAACCATTTGCTGAAGATATTTTAAATACACTAACTAAAATATTAAATGATGAAAATGAAGATAATGGTGTATTATGTATGAAGATTATAACTAGTTTACATAAAGCTTATAAGGTTAAATTTGGTGATAAAGTTAAACCATTTGTTGAAATTATTGGTCAAATTTATGATAATATGCCCAAAACAGTTCAAGAAGTATTTAATCAAGAAGGTGAAGACAAAGCTTCTACTACTTCTTCTCCTCTTACTACTGCCACTACAGAAGACCCTGATAAATCAACTGATATTTCCCCATTTGAAGAATCATCATCCACCTCCCCCACCGCCACTGCCACCACCACCACTGCCACCAAATCATTAAGAAAAGCAATGTTTTCTTTTAAAACATTAGCTGAATGTCCAATAACTATGGTTTCATTATATTCATCATATAAGGCATTAGTTCAATCTTCACTTTCAATTTTCTTACCTAAAATAATTACAATTTTAACATTACAAGTTGAACAACAAAAACAATATAGACAAGAATCTCCAAATCAAATAGTTACATCTATTTCACCTAAAATTACTAATCGTCAAGCATATTCTGATTTTATATTGGGACAAGTTAAAGCTGCTTCATTTTTGGCTTATGTTTTCATTCGTGGTTATGCTAATCAATACTTAAATTCAGAACAATCAAAATCAGTTCCAGATGTCATTTTACGGTTATTACAAGATTGTCCTGCTGAATTATCAGTGGCAAGAAAGGAATTATTACATGCCACAAGACATATCTTATCAACTCCTTTCCGAGTTCAATTTATTCCTCAAATTGAATTATTGTTTAATGAAAAGATTTTGATTGGTGATGGATTAACTGCTTATGAAACATTAAGACCATTGGCTTATAGTACAGTTGCTGATTTTATTCATAATGTTAGAAATGAATTAACTCCAAAACAAATATGGAGTACTGTCAATATATATTGTGATTTATTAAAAGATGATAGTTTGGCATTGACTGTTCAAATCATGAGTGCTAAATTGTTGTTGAATTTAGTTGAAAGAATTATGAAATTACCTAATAAATTAGAAGGAAGACAATTATTTTTAATTATAATTGATTCATATGCTAAACGATTTGAAAGTTTGAATAGAAAATATAACTTTATTATGTCTAAACATAAAGAATTTGAACGGAAAAAGGGATTGAAGGAACGTGAAGCAAAATTGGCAATTGAAAGATATTCCAAAAAACAACCTCAACAAGAACAACAAACAACTGAAGACAATGATAAAATGGATGTTGACAAGGAAGAAGAAACAGTAGTTGTTGATGAAGATGAAAAGATGGATGAAGATACTGAGACCCAGACTAAAATTCAAGATAAGAAACCAAAGAAAACACAAAACAATATTGATGCTGAAGAAGAGAATGATACCTTCCCACTTGATTTATTTAATATAGATGCTCATTCTCCAATTGCAAGTTATCCAGTTACTGGTAGTACTGATTTATTAAAAGATGCAAGATATTTATTCAAGACATTAATGACATTTTTGAAATCAGTTATTTTTGGATTAAAAAATTGTAATCCACCAGTTCCACCACAACCAACTCCAGATCCAAAAAACCCTAGTGGTCAACAAGTCAACTATGATAAATGGAATGATTCAGCAAAATTAATTTCATTTGAAGAAGTTAATATCTTACGAGCATTATTTAGAGGTGGTATAACTTGTCTTCGATTCTTTTCAAGTTCAAAACCAAAACCATCAATTCAACAAGCCAAAGCATTTGATTTTTCAACTGGTGGACCTAATTTACCTATAACTTCATCAAAAGAAGAAAAAGATTTAATGGAAATTTTTGCTACTATTTTTATTCATATTGATCCTGCATCATTTAATGAAATTGTTAGTTCTGAATTACCATTTATGGTTGAATCAATGTTGGGAAATGCTGCATTACTTCATTTACCTCAATTCTTTTTGGCAAGTGAAGTTACTTCTGCTAATTTTTCAAGTATTTTAATTTCATTTTTACGTGAAAACTTATCACAATTGGCAGATTTGGAAAAATCAAATATATTGATTCGTCTTTTTAAACTTTGTTTTATGTCTGTTAATCTTTTCCCTACAACAAATGAAACTGTTATTTTACCACATTTGAATCATTTGATTTTGGAATCTTTAAGATTGGGAACTGAAGCAGAAGAACCAATAGTTTATTCATATTTGGTGAAGATGTTATTTAAAAGTATTAGTGGTGGAAGATTCGAGAATTTATATAAGGAAATCATGCCTATTTTACCAGTATTATTGGAAAATCTTAACAAAATGATTAGTAATACCAGAAGACCCTATGAAAGAGATATTTATGTTGAATTATGTCTTACTGTTCCAGTTCGACTTTCGGTTCTTGTTCCTCATTTAAATTATTTAACCAGACCTTTAGTATATGCATTAAATGGATCACAAGAATTGGTAAGTCAAGGATTACGTACATTTGAACTTTGTGTTGATAATCTTACTGCTGAATATTTTGACCCCATGATTGAACCAGTTATAGGAGATATTATGGCTGCATTATGGAAACATTTGGAACCAGTCCCATATCATCATCAACATTCACATACTGCCATTAGGATCTTGGGGAAACTTGGCGGAAGGAATCATCGACATTTTAAACCAGTGGATACATTAGTTACTCAATCAGAATTAGATCAAGAAGTGAAAGCATTGTTTACTATTCATGGGTTGAATGGACAAGTTCCAATATCGATCACTCCTGGAGTTGAATCTGCTATTAAATTATTGGAAGATGTGAGATTGAAGGAACATTATAGAATAAGTGCTTTTAATTATTTGGCATCGATTTTGAAATTGTTTATTAATAATTCACCTATACCTGAAGGATTTGTAGAATATACTCAAGAAGCAATTGAATTTTTAAAAGCCGAGAAATTGGAAGATGGTAGTGGTGGTAGTGGCGGCGGCAGTGGTGGATCAGGAAATCATGAATCTGGCACTAGTGGAATGATGGAATTATCCCCTTCTGATATAAAAGATCTGGCTAAATTGGATAGACAACAGAAATTATTTTCGAAATTATTAGAAATGATGTTTTATTCAGTTTCTATTCCGGAATTGAAAGATCAAGCTAGTGAATTAATTGATGGATTAGCCACTCATTTTACATTACTTCATTTAGGTACTTCTGTTATTGATAGAGTTAAGAAAGAACGAGGATTTTCAGTGAATGATAATGAAGGAAAAGCCTATATTAGTGAAACTGTATTTTTGAATGCTTTGAATTATGCATTAAGCTTCTGGGATAAGGAAGTTAGACAAAAGGGTATTGATTCAATTAAGAAGGTTTATTCAACCACCGTTACAATATTTGGTGGATCTGAAGAACTTGCATTATATTCACCCGTTTTTAGATCAATGTTTTATAAGTTTACTCATTGTTGTTATAATGAGTACTATTATGCTAAATTAGGTGGTATCTTGGGTCTTAAGACTATGTTTCATGATTTAGGTATTCCTTCAAACTGGTTCTTTAAACGTCAATTTGAATTAGTTAGATCAATTTTCTTTATTTTGAGAGATACACCAGAAACTGCTCCCCATGAAGTTCGAGAATCAGCCAAAACATTAGTATTGGATCTTTTGAAAACTTGTAATACTGGAATTACCAAGGAAACAGTGTTGGAAAAACCATTCCAAACTTTGGTGGGTGCATTGGTTTATGATTTAGCAAGTCCAACTCCAATGGTTCGCGAGGTTGCCCAAGAAGCTTTGAAAGTCTTATCTGAAACTACCAGTGTTCCAATCGCATCAATTATGGGACCATGTAAACATTTATTATTAACTCCAATTTTTGGAAAACCTTTAAGAGCATTACCTTTCCCCATGCAAATTGGAAACATTGATGCAATTACGTTTTGTTTAGGATTACCTGATACTTTTTTGACATTCAATGAAGAATTGAATAGATTGTTATTAGAGGCTTTGGCATTGGTTGATGCTGAAGATGAATCATTGGCTAATATCCATCGTTTATATGAATACCGTACTTCCAAACAATTGATTGAGCTTAGAGTGGTTTGCATTAAATTACTTTCATTGGCTTTAACCAAACCAGATTTTTCATTGGGATCATTAGCTGAAGCAAGAATTAGAATTTTAGGGGTATTCTTCAAGGCTTTATGTAATAAATCAACTGAGATTATAAATGCAGCTCATCAAGGTTTAGCTTCAAGTTTACAAGAAAATGCTAAGTTACCTAAGGAATTATTACAGAATGGATTAAGACCAATGCTTATGAATTTATCTGATCATAAGAAGTTAACTGTGTCTGGATTAGAAGCATTAGCTAGATTGTTGGAATTATTAATTTCTTATTTCCGTGTTGAAATTGGTAGAAAGTTATTAGATCATTTAATGGCATGGGCTCAAATAAATACTTTAAGACAAATTGCTGGTCAAGACTTGGAAAACAATCATACTGTACAGATTGTAATGGCTATTTTGAACATTTTCCATTTATTACCAGCAAAAGCATATACTTTTATGGAGGAAATCATCAATACGTTACAATATTTAGAAGGGCATTTGGATCGCCATCAAGACTCACCATTTAGAAAACCAATTTCCAAGTTTTTGAATCGATTTGCCGAAAATTGCATTGATTATCTCGTGAAGAATTTCAAGAATAGAAAGTTGGGAAATATGTTGGCAACGATTGCTGGAATGGAAGGTTGTGAAAATATTAGAAAGATGGCAGAAGATAAGATTACTATTTTGGTGGATGATATTACCAGTGAAACTGATCAAGAAATAAAGGTTATCAAATTTGCCAATATGATTGATTTATTAGAATCTATTACCAAACATGACAATACTTGGTTTGATAACCAACGTGAATTATTATTGAAATTATCAACAATCGTGGAAGATATTTCAGACATTAGGAAATCTCCATTGATTTCAGCTGCTCATTTCCAAAGTGACCAAGGTATTGAAAAATTACAAAATATTGTGGTTCATTATGTAACTAGAAAACCACAAGAATTTGATATTATATTTACAATTGTTGATCGTCATTCAAGATTGAAATTGAAGATTTCTGATGTTATTGAAGATTTTCTTTTTAATGATGTCGTTGCCAGTGGGGATATTGAAAGAAGAGAAGCATTTTTAAATAAAACTATTGATTTTGTCAGTGACTCTAACCCATGTTTGAAATCCAAAATTTTCTTTTTAAAGAAAGCTTTCAATCCAATTTTCATTTATGAACACGACAGTAATGGAAATGTTGATGTATTCTTTACCAAGAAACACCCAGAATGGTTGGAAAAGTTAAGTACAAATATTTGGAAATCTACTCATGATATCATTACTGATCATTCATCAGGGTCCATGGACAGTTATAGATATGCTTTGCTTGAGGTTACTGCTTTATTACTAAAATTCGCACCTACTTTCATGAGTGACTTACGTAAAGACATCATTAAATTCAGTTGGAATTATATTAAATTGGAAGATAATATCACTAAGCAAGTTGCTTATGTTACTACGTCATATTTCATTTCCGCTTATGAAACTCCAGCAAAATTAGCAACGCAAGTTTTTGTGGCACTTTTGAGAACTCATCAAACTGATTCACGGCATCTAGTAAGACAAGCATTAGATATTTTAGCTCCAGTAATGTCAGAAAGAATGAATGATGTGGAAGCACCCGAGAGTTGGTTGAAGTGGCCACGCCGCATTATTTCGGAAGATGGGTTTAATGTCACTCAAGTTTTAAATGTTTATCAATTCATTGTCCAACATCCAGATTTATTCTTTGTCGCCAGAGAACATTTCATTGCCAATATTATTACTGCAATGGGTAAATTGACTATTCTTGCTAATCCGGCTATTGAAAACCAAGTATTAGCCATTGAGTTAGCTGAGTTGATCTTGTATTGGGAAAGAAAAGCCAAAACATTGAATGTGGAGGAAGAAAAGGTTGAAGAAGTGAAAGAAGAAGAGCAAGAAGAAGATGGTGTTGAAGAGCAACAGAAGCAAGCGTCTATTGAAGGAGAATCAAAGGTATTAGATGGAGACTTTATTACTTCTCCTAATTATTCAATTCCATTTGGCCAAAGAGAAGCATGTGTTACTTTCCTAATTAGATATGTCTGCATCAGTCCACAAAGAGCTTCAGAAAGTGAATTAGGTCAGAAAGCACTAGGTATATTGTATGATCTATTAAGCCCTGACCATTGGTATGAAGTTGCTGTCAAGCTTAGTTTCTTTGAAAAATTTTTACTTTCTAATGATTTGAATTCGAATAATTTGCTTGGATATTGTTTAAATGCATTGGAGGTGTTAGGTGTTGTTTTAGAATGGAAAAAAACAGAATGGATTATATCCAATCTTGCTTATTTACAGAAATTATTAGACAAATGCATCAAATCAGATAACCATGATATTCAAGAAGTCTTACAACGTGTTTTATCTACCATTCTTAAAGCAATCAATGATCAAAAAGAATCAGAATCAGAAGACGAGGAAGAGGAGGATGTCAAGGAGTTCATTTCTTTATTGACTACCACCGTGTCAGAAGATTTGGGAGATACGCCATCAGTTGCGGCAGGTGTTACTTTGTCGTGGACATTAGCAAATTATAGACCAGCAACTTTAGACCCATTGCTTCCACTGATTATGAAAACGTTCAGTAAACTTTGTAAGGATCATATCACAATTACTCATCAAGGGTCACAATCATCATCGTCCAAAGAAACTTCAAATTCTGAATATGAAGCCAAAATGACCACAAAATTATTAGAGAAAATTCTTAATTTATGTTCAATGAGAATTTCCAATTTAGGAGACCAAAGAAGAATATTTTTATCATTGTTAGCACAATTGATTGAACGTAGTTTGGATAAAGATACTCTTGAAAAGATTATTAAGATTGTTAAGAATTGGGTATTTTCAAGAACTGATTTGTTCCCAACCACTAAAGAAAAAGCAGCTATTTTAAGTAAGATGATGGTGTTTGAAATTAGAGGTGAACCTACTTTATCCAAGGAATTTTATCAAATCATTGTTGACATTTTTGAGGATGATACTTTTAGTTGTACAGAACTCACTGTCCGTATGGAGCAACCATTCTTAGTGGGAACAAGATCAGCAGATGTTTCAATAAGAAGAAAATTGATGTCAATCTTGAACAACAGTTTAGAAAAAGATGTTTCTAAGAGATTATATTATGTGATCCGTGATCAAAACTGGGAATTTTTAGCTGATTATCCATGGTTAAATCAAGCATTGCAATTAATCTTCGGATCAATTAATTACGGAAAGAATATTAAGTTCATTGACGAAGAAAACCAATTGGCTCCATTAGAAACGTATCGATTACCCAAGGTGGAGAATAAGATGGAGGTGGATGAATCTGCATCAAACAACCAATTGACCGAGTTACTAAAAAAGCATGCTGAATTTTTGAATTCTGTTGGTAATATTAAAGCCGGTGACGTCTTAGAATCATTGATTGATATGTTTTATCAAAGTAGTGATACAATTCATAAGACTTGGGCAAGCATTTTCCCAATAGTATTTGCATCAATTGCTCGTTCAGAACATCTAGATTTCACCAGATTTTTGGTTATTTTGTTATCAAAGGATTATCATACCCGTCAAATAGACAGTAGACCAAATGTGGTTCAGTCATTATTAGAAGGAGTAGCTCGTTGTGACGATTTGCAATTACCACCTTTTGCTATTGAATGTCTAGCATCTAATTTCAATGCTTGGTCCCAAGGTATCCACATTCTAGAAAAGATTGATGACGAAACAGTTAATTCCAATGCCGAAGTTCGTGAGGTCACTCAAGATGCACTTGCAAAATTGTATGCTACATTGAAAGAAGATGATATGTTCTATGGATTATGGAGAAGGAGAGCCAAATACGCCGAAACTATTAGTGGATTATCATATGAACAAATTGGTCTTTGGGATAAAGCTCAACAATCGTACGAAACTGCTCAAATCAAAGCTAGAAGTGGTGCATTACCTTATGGTGAATCAGAATACGCACTTTGGGAAGATCATTGGATTCTTTGTTCAGAAAAATTACAACATTGGGATATTCTTACTGATTTAGCCAGACACGAAGGGTTTTCTGACTTACTTTTGGAATGTGGTTGGAGAGTTGCTGATTGGTATAATGATAGAGAAACTTTAGACCAAACAGTTAAGAATGTCATGGATGTTCCAACTCCTCGTCGTCAAGTATTTGAAACATTCCTTTGTTTACAAGGATTTGGTCAAGAAAAGGAAACATTACAAGATTTATCTAGATTATGTGATGAAGGTATTCAACTAGCATTACGTAAATGGCATGGATTACCTCAGAGATTTAACAATGCCCATATTCCATTATTGCATACTTTCCAACAATACGTTGAATTCATGGAAGCAAGTCAAGTCTATGCAAGTTTAGTCACTACTAATGCTCAAAATTTGGATGTGAAGTCTCAGGAATTGAAAAGAGTGTTACAAGTGTGGCGTGAAAGATTACCTAACATCTGGGATGACATTAATATTTGGAATGATTTAGTTACATGGCGTCAGCATGCCTTCCAAGTTATTAATAAAGTATACATGCCATTCATTCCGATTTTACAACAATCTAATGCTGGTGGAAATGCCAATTCATATGCTTATCGCGGATTCCATGAAATTGCTTGGGTAATCAATAGGTTTGCTCATGTTGCCAGGAAGCATAATATGCCAGAAGTATGTATTAAGGAATTGACTAGAATTTATCAATTACCAAATATTGAAATCCAGGAAGCATTTTTAAAATTGAAAGAACAAGTCAAATGTCATTATCAAAATCCAAATGAATTGAATACTGGCCTTGATGTAATTAGTAACACTAATTTGGTTTATTTTGCAACTCAACAGAAAGCAGAATTTTTCACGTTGAAAGGTATGTTCTTGAATAAATTGAATCAAAAGGATGAAGCCAATAAAGCTTTTGCTACATCAGTGCAAATTGATCTTAATTTACCAAAAGCATGGGCAGAATGGGGTATGTTTAATGATCGTCGTTTCAAAGAGAACCCTAACGATATGGTTTATGCCAACAATGCAATCAGTTGTTATTTACAAGCGGCTGGTCTTTACAAGAATGGCAAGACCAGAAAATTATTAGCTAGAATTTTATGGTTGATTAGTTTAGATGATTCTTCAGGAACATTAGCACAAGCATTTGAAAATTTCAGAGGTGAAGTTCCAGTTTGGTATTGGATTACATTCATTCCACAATTATTATCATCATTGTCCCACAAGGAGGCTAAATTAGCTAAACAAGTTTTGGTTAGAATTGCAAAGAGTTACCCACAAGCATTACATTTCCAACTTAGAACAACCAAAGAAGATTTTGCTGCCCAACAACGTCAAGCTATTGAAATCGCACGCCAACAAGCTGCAGCTGTAGCAGCCACTGCCAAGTCGAATACATCTACTCAATCAGATGGTGCTAAATCCGAGTCTGGTGAAGGAAAGACCTCAGAAGCAGCTGGATCTCCTGCAAGGGCAAGAACTCATTCTCCTCAAGTCTCTCCAACGCAACAACATCAATCCCCACCACCTCAGGTGACTCAACTGCAGTCACCATTGCCACCTCGTCCATCCTCAACTCAAAGTACCGCAAGTAACGCTCAACAATTTAGAAACACAATTCCACTTTCAGTTCGCCAACCATTAGAACATGTTGAAGAGATTATGGGTATTTTGAAGACGGCATATCCATTATTAGCTCTTTCTTTAGAATCATTGGTTGATCAAATTAATCAAAGATTTAAATGTACGGCTGATGAGGATGCCTATAGATTAGGTGTTGCTTTACTTAATGATGGTGTTCAATATTTGAATAGATTGGGAAACCCACGCGATGACGCTAAGGTGCCACCAATTACTGAGGCTAATATCACCAGATTTGCTGAAACTGTGTTACCTAAACAAATCCGTGCCGAATTTGAAAAAGATTTGGTTATTAGCAAACCTAACTTGGAGACTTATATTATTAAGTTACGGAAATGGCGTGATAGATTGGAGGATAAATTAGATAGAAGATTTTCAGAAGTTAACTTAGAAAACTTGTGTCCACATTTAAGTGAGTTCCATCATCAAAAATTCGAGGAAATTGAAGTTCCAGGTCAGTATTTATTGAATAAAGATAACAACAGTCATTTTGTCAAGATTGAACGATTCTTACCTACAATCGATCTAGCTCGTGGAACCAACGCTTGTTATAAACGATTGAGAATTAGAGGCCATGATGGTAGTTTGCATACATTTGCAATCCAATTCCCGGCGGCTCGCCATTGTCGTCGTGAAGAATGTGTTTTCCAATTATTTAGAATATTCAATGACAGTATTTCAAGAAAAGTGGAAACACGTCGTCGTAACATTCAATTCACATTACCTGTTGCTGTTCCATTATCGCCACATATCAGAATAGTCAATGATGATCCCAAGGATATTACATTGCAGAAAGTATATGAAGATTTCTGTAAGAGGAATGGTAAGAGTCGCGATGAACCATTTATTTATACAATCGAGAAATTAAGAGCAGCTTATGATCAAAGATTACCAAAACCAGATTTGGCCAGTATCAGAGTCGAGATTTTAAGTGCAATTCAAGCATTATTGGTTCCATCCACAGTTTTGAAGAATTATTTTATTGAGTTATATCCCAACTTCGAAGATTTTTGGCTATTCCGTAAACAATTCACTTCACAATATGCATCATTTATCTTTACTACTTACATGATGTGCGTTAATGCTAGACAACCGCAAAAGATTCACGTGAACATGGGGTCCGGAAATGTCTGGACTTCAGATATGTTGCCATGTAAGATGCCAAGTAAGGCTAGTACCACCCCCAATGCCAACGTAGGTACTGATGGTGCCGCTGTTAAACCACATCCAGTTTTTGTTAATGCAGAACAAGTTCCATTTAGATTAACACCAAACATCCAGAAGTTGATTGGGGAAAGTGGATTAGAAGGAATTTTATCAGTTTATGTTGCATGCATTGCTCGCGCATTAATGGAACCAGAATCTGATTTGGAACAATATTTGACATTGTTTGTTAGAGATGAAGTCATTTCATGGTATGCACAACACGACAGACAGAGTGTTGCTAATGGCGCCAGTGGAGCTACAAACGGTACGACAGCCAATCCTCATGATAAACAAATTCGTGATGTTGTTCGTTTGAATGTCGAAAGTATTATTAAGAGAGTTATGACGATGGGTCATGTATCTTCTGGTTCTGGTGTTGCTACGCAGAATATTTTAGAGTTGATTTCACAAGCTGTTAATCCAAGGAATTTGGCTGCTGCTGATACTTTATGGATGGCATACTTTTAGAGTGCCCGTTTCTTTTAAGAGAAAGGGCGTCTTGTTATCAAAAGAACAACAAGTTTTTATTTTACATTGTATTTTTAAATTGAAATTTGTATATTAGTTAGATTTTTATGTGTTTTATATTATTGTATATCTATATTAAAGGAATTTTTAAGCTTGTTTTAGAATATTAGCATTCATAAAGGATAGTACATATCTTGTATTGTCATGAATTCCTCTTCTGAACTTACTGATTCACATGGTTTCTTAATAACTCTTCTATCAACTTTGTTAGCGATAAAATCCAATGCCCTTGAACAAATAATTAATAAGATGAATAAACATCCAGTAGCCAATGCTGTAATCGCCATTGATAAGATATTAAATACATTGATATAAGTATCCACTCTAGTTTTGCCTATCTTACCTGAATCCTTATGTTTTTCTAGTTGAAACATTTCCCCAGCATTCAAACTTTGAACCACAGCAACAATATTTAGTACCAATGTAATAACTTCAAGAATAAAAGAAACAAAGGTAGTTCTGTATGACACTAAGGTTGGAACTGTACTTGAACACAAGGGTAAAATCAGACAATTAACAGCAAACATAATTAATGTATAAAAACTAGCCACTACACAAATAGGAGGCCGATTGACAATATCTTCTAATGGAACATTGGCATATACCAAAATATATTGAATCAATAAAAAGGCAAAATAAAATCGGAATATGTTTTTGAAGGCAGTCACATTGTATATACTGTGAATGTTATCAACAATTGTGTTATTCCCCACATCTATCTTTTGACCTTCTGGAATTGGTGGATCAAATAAAACATTGTGAACCATTTTATGTTTGTGTAGGTACAAATGACGGAGAAACTGTTACAGTGCTGTCGATGGGATGTTAGAACTAAAGTAATGGATGTGCCTTCTATTATGTTTATAGTATTTATAAAAGAATCTATTAGTATTTGTCTTTTTAGTAGTAATTTTGAATAATTCAATCAAGAAAAGTGTGAAAACCTAATGATGCAATTGCAACCATCATTTTTTGCAATTTCCAGAAAAACAGAAAAAAATAAATCATGACAAGTGGTAGCGATCACCAAGAGCATAGCAAATTTTGCATGCCCGTGGAATATAAACATACTTACCTATAGCAACAACAACAGTAGCAGTTTTTTTCTATGAGAAGGGAAACAACAATTTATTGATCCGTTGGAGTAGGTGGGACAAATGGTGCATCTTGTCTATCTGTAACCAATTGTTGATAAAGTTGCCTTTCTAATTTCGGGAATACTTTAGTTGACAATTCAACGCCTTCAGATACCCAAATACCCCAACTTCCCATCATATTGGCCATCATCATATCAGTGAATAATCGATCTCCAATAATTACAATTTCCAGGGGTTTAATGCCAAATTGGGCAAAGTATTGTTTGATTTCAGGTAAACAACCTGGTTTTTTGGTTGAATGTCGCAATACAGTCACACCAGTGACTCTTTCCAATTTAACTGCTTGGATATGATCTATATCGTCATTAGTTCCAGCTGAATTGCTAACAATCAATAGATGTTCCTTTGGGTATGTTTCTTTAAGCTTATTCCAGGTGTCCTGTTCATGATATGTTAGTATTCAATATTGAAGTTATTAAAAGCAGGATAAAATTAAGTGATTTTTTTAAAACATACTTGGTACGATGGCCATACTTTATCATCGTGGTCCTTAGCAAAACAATTATCTTTATCCAAGACAACTCCCTTGATGATGGAAGATGATCCTGCTATTGCCAATGGTATTGATAATTGATCAAATGATTTGACTGTGGCATGTGGCAAGCATAAGCTTGGATTATAGAGTAATCTACTGACATTTAGAGTGGCACTGATATTGAACATTCTGATTACTCTTCCTCTCTTGTTAAAGCCTTAGGTGACTTGTCTTTCATTCTTGGATTTCTTCGGCTCAGTTCGTATTTTTTTTTTGTGCTCTGGAAAAATTTTCCATTTTCCTCACTGAAAAAACGTTGGATGGAAAAACTTATTAATCCGATTTTATATTATTAACCAATATATTACGTAGTAGCTTGACAACAAACCAATGTCATCAGAATCACATCAACACCGACAGCCATTACCTACTAATAACAGAAAATCACGTGTGAGTCGCGGTGGTGGTAGCGGCAACACCCGTTCCAACAAACCCCATCCTATCAAAACTAGTGGCAGTGGATATAAAGGAAAGGGAAAGTCTAAGATTGGACTCAAAGAAGATAACGAAGAAATTCCAGAAGAAGAACAATGTGTGATTTGTGCTGAACAGATGCAATACGCTGCTTTAACCCAATGTAATCATACAACTTGTCATAAATGTACATTTAGACAACGGAGTTTATACCAAAAGAAGCAATGTTTGATTTGTCGTAGTGAAAATGAGCGAATCATCATAACAGAACAATTGAATAAAGAGTACAGTGACATGGGAGCTGAAGATGTTGTATCTTCAGAAGAAGAATATGGAATTGATTTTACCTCCAATTATGCCAAGAATGACACCATGCTATTATTGAAGAATATGTGTTCCATATGTAATGATACTTGTAATTCGTTTAAAGAACTTCAAGATCATGCCAAAGAAGTACATGGGAGATTCTATTGTTTAATATGTTCCAAATTTAAAAAGGCATTCATCATTGAACTTTCATTATACACTTATAAACAACTCCTAAAACATCAATCAGAGGGTGATAATACTGAACATGGATTCACAGGACATCCCGAATGTAAACATTGTCGAGGGAAGAATAACCGATACTATTCCGAAGATGAATTAAATGTTCACATTAGAGATCGTCATGAACGTTGTTTTATTTGTGATCAAGTGCAACCGAAAACCGCCGATTACTATCGGAATTATGATTCCTTATATCATCATTTCCAACAAGAACATTATGTATGTAGTGTTCCTACTTGTATTGAGAAGAGGTTTGTTGTTTTCAGAGATGATTTAGATTTGACTGCTCATATGTTGAAGGAACACAGTAGCTTAACTGGTGGGTCCAACAAGATTGTGATAGGATCAAACTCTCATCATTTCTCACAATTATCATCTAATTTTCAAAGAAGTGCAAGTCCAATTATTCGAGGTTGGAATGGGCAAGATGATTCAGCACAACAGACTCCGGAAGTTAAGAGAATGAGATTTGAAGAACGGGCAAAGCATTATTTGAATTATGATGTGAAGAAGTATGACGAGTTTCATCAGTTGAATAATAGTTTCAAGAATAAAAAAATCACAGCCAAAGAATTATTAACCTTGTATAAACAAGATTTATTCATTCACCAAACTACAGAAGAATTGAATTTTTTGATTAAAGAATTTTCTGAATTTTTCAATGAAGGATCAGCATTACAAAATGATTTATTGTCGGTTGTCAAAGAATTAACCATCACTCAAGAAAGTGAACAATTTCCAGTCTTGGGTGGTGCTGGAACATCCCAAAATATCCTTAATCCATCGTGGGTGAAGTCAAATTCACCACTTACTTCCTCTTCCGCGAAAGAAAAATTCCCAGCATTAAAGAAACCAAC
>JAKTZT010000198.1:0-13997 GCA_030578955.1 Hemisphaericaspora insectamans | reverse complement strand
GTGTATGTCTAACGTATGTCTATGTATAATTAAATGTTTTATTTATTTTTGGGTTTCGCAGTGATTTTCTTTTTTTTTTTGCTTTTGACACATAATTAATACTTTTAGCAGCATTTTCAAGGTGTTGGAAAAAAAAATAATAGTGATGTCAATGTGTTTTTCTATTGTGTGTGTTAAAAAAAATTTAATGAAAACCGTTGGGGTTTAAACGGAATGTGTGTGGTCTGAGAATCTAGTTTTACTAACCAAAGCATTTCAACTATATGTTCCCTGGTCAGAGGGTGTATAGTTGTGAAACTGGTGCGTCTTGCTTCAATAATTGCATAAATGAATTTGTAAAAAAAAAAAAAATTGGGTATTTTGCTGCAAATCTGATGAAAGACAATAGCAGAACGTTGGCAACTTAGCAGGAGGAAACTACTAGTTGGGAGTTAAGTAACATGAGTAGGCTCCAAACTTACGTCAACTGGTATGCATAATAGTTATAGCTCAAATTTGTATTTCCACGATTGTAAGGAATACAATTTTAGTGAACAGAAGTGAAATATTTTTTTTGGTTCTATCGCTCTATCCCCAACAATAATAAAACTGTTGGGTTCTTGTCAAAAAAAAAAAATCTTAACTATGGGGAAGGCAAAAATTGTGGGTTTAAAAACTCTATTGACGCATCAAATCCTAAAGTAGAATCTTATACGATAGTGGACTATTCAAAATAATAACAGAAGTAGACTACACAAGTAGTAATATGTAGTACCTCAATGTGGCGAAATCGTTTTCGAATTGTTAGAGCAGATTATTAAGTTGAGACAAGCAGTGATTACTTAGCTGAGATAACATAGATAAACCAAAATCTACATATAATTTGATATAACCCCTTTAGTACTTTCTGCATCGACATTTTTGCAATAATACCCATCCGTAACTGAAAGAGTAGAAAAGGTGATAGTAAGGGTAGGTTATAATTTAATCGATAGTTTCTCAACTATAGACCTACGTTTTGGTGAGACTGCATAAAGAGTGGCGCCAAAGAAAAGAAACGGTTTTATTTTTTTTTTGTTGAGAAAAAAATTTAATTTTGCAACTTAAAAAAAAAAGAATTTATTTTTTTGTGTGTGTTAACAAAAAATTTAAACCAAAAAAAAATATTTTATTTTGATTTTGTTGGTTTTTTTTTTTTCATCAATTTTTATAAAAGAGATTACACATCCAATTCCCATTTTTTTTTATCTCTATCCTGCTTATCTCAATCTTTTTTATTCATCCACTCTATCACTTCACCAAATCCAACTCCAGTATATTTATATTTAAACATATACAAATCTACATATATATATATCCAATAAAGTTTTTTTTTACCAAGTTTTTCCGACAGTTTTTCCTAGGAATATAAATATATTAGATTTTCGTATTATATTTACAACTACTGATTAAGAACCAACCAAAGTGATTAGAATACATTTATACACTCTACTATTTATTTAACAACAAACTACAGATTACAATTTTTATAGAATAAACATCATTAGAATTAACTTTATTAGCCGAAGGTATGTATTTTAATCTTATAATGGCAATTTGGGAGGAGTCAATTCCACTATTCATACTATACAAGTCCCATAATAGAAGAGGTATCAAAATTACATCAATGGATATATTTATATCCTTATCCTATTCCATAAATCACTGTCTAGTCACCAGATCATATCCTATCTTCTTTCTCCATCGGAGTTATGTCAAACGCCAAAAAAATAGAAGCATCGTTTGAACCGAAAAAAAAAATGGGAAAGAAAATTTCGCCTATTCATAAAAGACAAAAATTACACACACACACACACGCAACCAATCAATCAATCAACCACAATCATTTTGATAGAAGCATAATAGACCACCGGTAGAAAATTCATTGAATTCACTTACAAGTGGCAGAAGAGAAGGACTATTAGAGACAATTCTGTTCACATTCATTTTATAACGCGCCTCCCCCCCTTCACTTTAATGTATGAGTAGTGCTTCCTTTAGATGCACATTAAGAACCAATACTAACTATATTCATGTAAATAGATCATTATTATTATTATCATTCACTTCAACTAATAATTATTCTTACAAATACTTTAATAACTTTGTACATACAACAACTATATCATTTAAACGTTATTATTCATTCAAGAACATTTTGAAATCATACATAATGTCAGATTCATCTACTAATCAAACTGACTATCAATCTTTACAACAGAAACTACCATCCCATTTCTTAGGTTTAAATTCAGTTGATGTTGCTGAACCATCTAAAGTTACTGACTTTGTTAAGGCTCATCAAGGTCATACTGTCATCTCCAAAATTTTGATTGCTAATAATGGTATTGCTGCAGTTAAAGAAATTAGATCAGTCAGAAAATGGGCTTATGAAACTTTTGGTGATGAAAGAGCTATCCAATTCACTGTTATGGCCACTCCAGAAGATTTAGCTGCAAATGCTGAATATATCAGAATGGCTGATCAATTCGTTGAAGTTCCAGGTGGTACCAATAACAATAACTATGCCAATGTTGATTTAATTATTGAAATTGCTGAAAGAACTAATGTCCATGCTGTTTGGGCTGGTTGGGGTCATGCTTCTGAAAACCCTTTATTACCAGAAGGTTTAGCCAATTCTCCCAAAAAAATTATCTTTATTGGTCCACCAGGTTCTGCTATGAGATCCTTAGGTGATAAAATTTCTTCTACTATTGTTGCTCAGCATGCTAATGTTCCATGTATTCCATGGTCAGGTACTGGTGTTGATGAAGTTCAAGTTGATGAAGAAACAAAATTAGTCTCTGTTGCTGATGAAGTTTATGCTAAAGGATGTTGTACTGGTCCAGAAGATGGTTTAGCTAAAGCAAAACAAATTGGTTTCCCAGTCATGATTAAAGCATCTGAAGGTGGTGGTGGTAAAGGTATTAGAAAAGTTGATAATGAAGAAAACTTTGTTACTTTGTATAATCAAGCTGCCAATGAAATTCCAGGTTCTCCAATTTTCATAATGAAATTAGCTGGTGATGCTAGACATTTAGAAGTTCAATTGTTAGCTGATCAATATGGTACCAATATTTCTCTTTTCGGAAGAGATTGTTCTGTTCAAAGAAGACATCAAAAGATTATTGAAGAAGCTCCAGTTACTGTTGCCAATAAGGATACCTTCCATGAAATGGAAAATGCTGCAGTTAGGTTAGGTGAATTAGTTGGTTATGTTTCTGCAGGTACTGTTGAATATCTTTATTCTCATTCTGAAGATAAATTTTACTTTTTAGAATTAAATCCAAGATTACAAGTTGAACATCCAACTACTGAAATGGTCACTGGGGTTAATTTGCCAGCTGCTCAATTGCAAATTGCTATGGGGATCCCAATGCATAGAATTAGAGATATTAGAACTCTTTACGGTGTTGATCCTCATACTACTACTGAAATTGATTTTGAATTCAAAACTGAAAGTTCATTGGTTACTCAAAGAAGGCCGGCTCCAAAGGGTCACTGTACTGCCTGTCGTATCACTTCTGAAGATCCTGGTGAAGGTTTCAAACCTTCTGGTGGTTCATTACATGAATTAAATTTTAGATCATCATCAAATGTTTGGGGTTATTTCTCAGTTGGTAATCAATCTTCTATTCATTCATTTTCTGATTCTCAATTTGGACATATTTTTGCCTTTGGTGAAAATCGTCAAGCTTCCAGAAAGCATATGGTTGTTGCTCTTAAAGAATTAAGTATTAGGGGTGATTTCAGAACTACTGTTGAATATTTAATTAAATTATTGGAAACTCCAGATTTTGAAGATAACACCATTACTACTGGTTGGTTAGATGAATTAATTACTAAGAAGCTAACTGCTGAAAGACCTGATCCAGTTGTTGCAGTTGTTTGTGGTGCTGTTACCAAGGCTCATATTAAGGCTGATGAAGAAAAGAAGGAATTCACTCAATCTTTAGAAAAGGGTCAAGTTCCACACAAAAATGCTTTAAGGACAATTTTCCCAGTTGAATTCATTTATGAAGGTGAAAGATATAAATTTACTGCTACCAAATCATCTGAAGATAAATATACCTTATTCCTTAATGGTTCTAGAGTTGTTGTTGGAGCTCGTCCATTATCTGATGGTGGGTTATTAGTTGCACTTGGAGGTAAATCTCATTCAGTGTATTGGAAGGAAGAAGCTGCTGCCACTAGATTATCAGTTGATGGTAAAACTTGTTTATTAGAAGTTGAAAATGATCCAACTCAATTGAGAACTCCATCTCCAGGTAAATTAGTCAAGTATTTGGTTGAAAGTGGTGAACATGTCAATGCTGGTCAACCATATGCTGAAGTTGAAGTTATGAAGATGTGTATGCCTTTAATTGCTCAAGAAAATGGTGTTGTTGAATTAATTAAACAACCTGGTTCAACTGTTAATGCTGGTGATATCTTGGCCATTTTGGCTCTTGATGATCCATCTAAGGTCAAACATGCTAAACCATTTGAAGGTACTTTACCTGAATTAGGAGAACCAAATGTTACTGGAAGTAAACCTGCTCATAAATTTGAACATTTTTCCAACATTTTAAGAAATATTTTAGGTGGTTATGACAATCAAGCTATTATGACATCTACTTTGAAGAGTTTGACTGAAGTTTTGAGAGACAGAGAATTACCTTATTCTGAATGGAACCAATGTATCTCTGCTTTACATTCCAGATTACCACCTAAATTAGATGAATCATTAACTTCGTTAATTGAGAAATCTCAATCAAGAAATGCTGATTTCCCCGCTCGTCAAATTTTGAAGCAAATTGTTAAGGTAGTTAATGAAGCAAATGATGACATTTTAAGATCTGTTGTTGAACCATTAGTTTCTATTGGTACTCGTTATCAACATGGTTTGGTTGAGCATGAATATGATTTCTTTGCTGGATTACTTAATGAATACTACAATATTGAAAGTTTGTTTTCTGGTGACAATGTTAGAGAGGATGATGTTGTATTGAAATTGAGAGATGAAAACAAGGGTGACTTAAAGAAGGTTATTGATGCTTGTTTATCCCATTCGAGAGTTAGTGCTAAGAACAATTTAGTTATTGCCATTTTGGAAGCTTATCAGCCAGTTTTGCAATCCAATTCATCAGTTGCTGCATCCATTAGAGAAGTATTAAAGAAGATTGTTCAATTGGATGCTCGTACTTGTGCCAAGGTTGCTTTGAAGGCTAGAGAAATTTTAATTCAGTGTTCATTACCATCAATTCAAGAAAGATCAGATCAATTGGAACACATTTTAAGATCGGCGGTTTTAGAAACATCTTATGGTGAAATTTATGCTAAGCACAGAGAACCAAAGTTGGAAATCATTCAAGAAGTTGTTGATTCTAAACATACGGTATTTGATGTCTTGGGTCAATTCTTGGTTAATCCAGATGAATGGGTTGGTATTGCTGCTTCTGAAGTTTATGTTAGACGTTCTTATCGTGCTTATGAATTAAGTTCAATTGATTATCATTTCCATGATCGTTTACCTATTATTGAATGGAAGTTTCAATTACCTAACATGGCTTCATCTCGTTACAATGCTATTCAACAGCCAGTTGGTGAAGAAGATGCTGCTACTGCTATGAAGCATGCTGCTTCTGTCTCTGATTTTACTTTTGTTGTTGATTCCAAGTCAGAAAACTTAACTAGAACTGGTCTTTTAGTTCCATGTAAACATGTTGATGATGTTGATGAAATGTTGATTGCTGCTTTGGAAAAGATCCAACCAAGTGATGCAATTACCTTCAAGGGAAAGAACCAAAAGGAAACTCCATTATTGAATGTGTTGAACATCGTTGTTACTAGCATTGATGGTTATGAAACTGAAGAAGAAATTTTGGCAAGAATTAATGAAATCTTGACCGAATACAGGGATGATTTGATTGCAGCTGCTATTCGTCGTATCACTTTTGTTTTGGCTCATAAGGTTGGTACGTATCCTAAATATTACACTTTTGCTGGTCCAGAATATCTTGAAAACAAGGTTATTAGACACATAGAACCGGCTTTGGCTTTCCAATTGGAATTAGGAAGATTGGCTAATTTTGATATCAAACCAATTTTCACTGATAATAGAAATATTCATGTTTATGAGGCTGTTGGTAAGAAGGCCCCATCTGATAAGAGATTCTTTACTAGAGGTATTGTTAGACCAGGTATTATTAGAGATGAAATTAGTATTAGTGAATATTTGATTGCTGAGTCAAACAGATTAATGACTGATATTTTAGATGCTTTGGAAGTTATTGATACTTCTAATTCTGATTTAAATCATATTTTTATCAATTTCTCCAATGTTTTCAATGTCCAACCTGCTGAAGTTGAAGCTGCTTTCGGTTCTTTCTTGGAAAGATTTGGTAGAAGATTATGGAGATTAAGAGTTACTGGTGCTGAAATTAGAATTGTTTGTACTGATCAAGCTGGTAATTCTTTCCCATTGAGAGCTATTATTAACAATGTTTCTGGTTATGTTGTCAAATCTGAATTATACATGGAAGTCAAAAATGCCAATGGTGATTGGATCTTTAAATCTATTGGTCATCCAGGTTCTATGCATTTGAGACCAATTTCTACACCATATCCAGCCAAGGAATCCTTGCAACCAAAACGTTACAGAGCTCATAACATGGGAACCACATATGTCTATGACTTCCCAGAATTATTCCGTCAAGCTACAATTTCTCAATGGAAGAAACATGGTAAAAAGGCTCCAAAGGATGTTTTCACTTCTTTGGAATTGATTCATGATGAAAATGATCATTTAACTGCTGTTGAAAGAGAACCAGGCTCCAATAAAATTGGTATGGTTGGTTTCAAGGTTACTGCCAAGACTCCAGAATATCCTCGTGGTCGTCAATTTATTATAGTTGCCAATGATATTACTCATAAGATTGGTTCTTTTGGTCCGGAAGAAGATTACTATTTCAGTAAATGTACTGAATTAGCAAGGGAATTGGGTATTCCAAGAATTTATCTTTCAGCAAACTCTGGAGCTAGAATTGGTGTTGCTGATGAATTAATTCCATTATTCCAAGTTGCTTGGAATGAAGAAGGTTCTCCTGATAAGGGTTTCAAATACTTATACTTGACTCCAGAAGCTAAGAAGGCCATTGAAGAAGATGGTAAAGCTGATACTGTTGCTACTGAACGTGTTGTTGAAAATGGTCAAGAACGTCATATCATCAAAGCCATCATTGGTGCTGAAGATGGTTTAGGTGTTGAATGTCTTAAGGGATCTGGTTTAATTGCAGGAGCAACTTCGAGGGCTTATAAGGATATTTTCACCATTACTTTAGTCACTTGTAGATCTGTTGGTATTGGTGCTTATTTGGTTAGATTAGGTCAAAGAGCCATTCAAATTGAAGGTCAACCAATCATTTTAACTGGTGCTCCAGCTATCAACAAGCTATTGGGTAGAGAAGTATACAGTTCTAACTTGCAATTAGGTGGTACTCAAATCATGTACAAAAATGGTGTTTCTCATTTAACTGCTAATGATGATTTAGCTGGTGTTGAAAAGATTCTTGAATGGTTATCTTATGTTCCAGCTCAACGCGGTATGCCAGTTCCAATCTTAGAATCTAGTGATCCATGGGATAGAGAAATTGACTATTACCCACCAAAACAAGAAGCTTATGATGTCAGATGGATGATTGAAGGTAGAGAAGTTGATGGCGAATTTGAATCTGGTTTATTTGATAAAGGATCCTTCCAAGAAACTTTATCTGGTTGGGCTAAGGGTGTTGTTGTTGGTAGAGCTCGTCTTGGTGGTATACCAATTGGGGTTATTGGTGTTGAAACTAGAACAATTGAAAACTTAATTCCTGCTGATCCTGCTAATCCAGATTCTACTGAAGCCTTGGTTCAAGAAGCTGGTCAAGTTTGGTATCCTAACTCTGCTTTCAAGACTGCTCAAGCTATTAATGATTTTAACAACGGTGAACAGTTACCTTTGATGATTTTAGCTAATTGGAGAGGTTTCTCTGGTGGTCAAAGAGATATGTACAATGAAGTTCTTAAGTATGGATCTTATATTGTTGATGCTTTAGTTGATTTCAAACAGCCAATCTTCACTTATATTCCTCCTACTGGTGAATTAAGAGGTGGTTCTTGGGTTGTTGTTGATCCAACTATTAACCCAGATATGATGGAAATGTATGCTGATATCGATTCTAGAGCAGGTGTCTTGGAACCAGAAGGTATGGTTGGTATCAAATATAGACGTGACAAGTTATTAGCAACCATGGAAAGATTGGACCCTACCTATTCTCAATTAAAGGCAAAGTTGAACGGATCAATATTATCTGCAGAAGAACATTCTCAAGTTACTGCTAAGATTATTGCTCGTGAAAAGGCGTTATTGCCAATTTATGCTCAAATCTCTGTTCAATTTGCTGATTTACATGATAGATCTGGTCGTATGTTGGCTAAAGGTGTTATTAGAAAGGAAATCAAATGGAGTGAGGCTAGAAAATACTTCTTCTGGCGTTTACGCCGTAGATTGAATGAAGAATATGTCTTGAGACTTATTGGCGAACAAGTTAAAACTTCCAATAAATTGGAAAAGGTTGCTAGATTGAAGAGTTGGATGCCAACTGTTGATTATGATGATGATAAAGCTGTTAGCACCTGGATTGAAGAACATCATGGTAAATTACAAAAGAGAATTGAAGAATTGAAACATGAAGTCAATCATGCTAATATTGTCAAGTTGTTACATGATGATCCAAATATTGCAGCTACTGCTATGAAAGACTTTATTAGTACCCTTTCTGATGAGCAAAAGGAACAAATCTTGAAATCATTCAAGTAAACTTGATGATTCAACCCATGTGTTTAATTTTGGTATTTTTATAGTATTTGTTTTATATTATTTTGTTGTTAATTGTTATTTAGGAAAAACTTTAATGGAAAAACTTTATTTTTTAAAAGGTCAACTCCATGCAATTTTTAATTGTTTCATTCCTTCTCTGATTTGAATCAGTTGCTTCCAAAAGGCTTGACCCCTGTTATTTTATATCTGGAATTATTAAGCATAAGCGGTTCCATTGCAAAAGTTTGCACATGATTTTAAAGAAACTCATATATTGACTTGTAAAAATTCCTTTCCTTTCTGTTATTCCCTATATACCATTAAAGGTTCAGAGGGCCAGCAACTGAGGGAGAGCAACTCGAGCATTTGCCCTAATGACAGATAAATTTGATATGTTAACAATTTTGTTATGCTGAAATAACGACTGCAAATATCAATCATGGAATGTCCATTTTTTTGATATCACGATATTTTTATCAACAGCTCTTCTACAAATGCAAAATTTTGTGTAACTGTTGGAAAAGAATGGTCCTGCTATTATGTATTTTAATAGTATTTCTTAATATTTGCTCGGGTGAACGATATGTTGTTTCTCTTCGGGACAGTGCAACTTTGGAGACCTTCACCGCATATGACAGCAATTATCCCGAAATGGATAGGATCCATCCACTAATCACTGAGGTATTTTCAATTGGGAATTTTTCTGGATTTGCAGGGAATTTCTCCGGCCATGCGCTAAAAAGGCTTGAGAGATGTCCGTTAGTATATGAAATTACTCCGGATATTCCTTTTTATGCCTATGATTTAGTTGTTCAGAAAAATGCACCCAGGCATTTAGCAAGATTAAGTAGAGAAAGACGGATGCATCTAGGATGGAGGTATCCGTATCTATATGACAGTGCATATACTGGATATGGAGTTAATGCTTATGTAATAGATTCTGGAACTGAAGTAGATCATCCGGAGTTTGAAGGACGAGCTATACATGGGAAAGATCTTACTGGTGAGGGTTGGGGAGATTCAAATGGACATGGAACACATGTTGCGGGTATTATAGGTTCACAAACTTATGGGGTTGCTAAAGGGGTCCATATTGTGGAAGTGAAAGCTTTGAACAGCAAAGGTGCGGGATCCTTAAGTACAATTCTTAGTGCCCTAGAATTTGCAGTAACTCATATGCAAGAAACTGGCAAGCATGGTGTTGCAAATTTATCTTTGGGATCATACAAGAGTGATATTTTGAATAGTGCAATTGAAAAAGCTACCAATAGTGGGTTGGTTGTAGTTGTGGCTGCTGGTAACTCTAATATTGATGCATGTCTCATGAGCCCCTCAAGCTCAACATTTGCAATCACGGTCGGAGCAATTGATGACTACAACGATAGGATCGCTTTCTTTTCAAACTGGGGCAAATGCGTTGATGTTTTCGCCAGTGGTTTCCGAGTTAAAAGTGTAGATGCGAAATATAGCAGCAATGGTGTTGCCTTGTCAGGAACTTCTATGGCTGCTCCAATAGTGACTGGGATGGTTGCACAGTTACTTGATAGTGGGGTCAAACCTAACGAAGTCAAAAGTGCCATCATTAAGATGTCAATCAAAGATCGCATCCCAAAATCGTCTTTATTCCTTAAAAAAAAAACACCGAATAGAATTGCCTATAACCCAGTTACTAGAAGATAATTATAACAACGCAGAAGTTGATTCTGACAAGAGTTGTGATTTTACAAAGTAATTGCTTGCAAGTTCTGTATATAGAAAGTAAAACGAATTTACGCTGGGTAGATTTATGTCTTTTAACATGAAATAGTCTTCAAGATAATTGAATCATCCAGGTTCGATTTATAACTTGTTATAGCAGTCTATGCAGGTAAAGATAAGACCAAATTCTTTGTCACTGTACTTAACATAGTAAGTCTACTCTAATCAAGAAATCGCGGACCTGTAAAAGTAGAAAAGAAAGAATAGTTTTGAGAACATCGATCTAATGTACATAGAAGTATGCTAATTGTCATATTAAAAAGAAGATAAGAGCATATCAGTAATTTAATCTCTGAAACTTTGTTATGGTTAATTTGGTTGTTTTCCATATAAATTACACCATCGCAATATTTTATTTACCAAAATTGGAAAAGATTCTGCACCGAATGTGAATTTCTCTCCATTTAACAAGAATGCTTTTGCTAACATGTACTATATTTATATACCTTAGATGTTGCTTGGGGGGGCGTTATGTAGTGTCCCTTCGAGCCACTGCAACGATGGAATCTTTCGCTGTGTATGACCACGGTAATCTCGAAAAGGATAAGATACATCCACTAATTACGGAAGTGTTTTCAATTGGTAACTTTTCTGGATTTGCAGGAAGCTTCTCTAGTCATGTTCTACAAAGGCTTAGTAAGTGCCCCTTGGTGTTTGAAGTAACTCCGGATATTCCTTTCTATGCTTATGATTTAGAAATTCAAGAAAGCGCGCCCAGACATTTAGCAAGAATAAGCAGGGAAGCTAAAATGGGGGTGGGAAAGAAATATCCTTATCTATACGATAATGACCATCTTGGTGCTGGTGTTAATGCTTATGTAATTGATTCTGGAACCGACGTAGATCATCCGGAGTTTGAAGGACGCGCAATACATGGAAAGGATTACACCAGTGAGGGATGGGGGGATTCAAACGGACATGGAACACATGTTGCGGGTATTATAGGTTCTAGAACCTATGGAGTTGCTAAGGGCATTCAAATTGTCGAAGTAAAAGCTTTGGACAGCAAGGGTACTGGGTCTTTAAGTACCATCCTCAGTGCGCTAGAATTTGCCACAAATCACATGAAAGAAACTGGTAAGCAAGGAGTTGCAAATTTGTCATTGGGATCTTACAAGAGTCTGGCGTTGAATCATGCAATTGAAAAGGCTGTTGAGAATGGACTAGTCGTGGTTGTGGCTGCTGGTAACTCTAATATCGACGCCTGTCTCACCAGTCCTGCAAGCTCAAAATTTGCAATTACTGTTGGTGCAATTGATGATTATAATGACAGTATCACTAGTTTTTCCAACTGGGGGAAGTGTGTTGATATTTTTGCAAGTGGTTTTCGTGTGAACAGTGTGGATGCAAAACATGGGAAAACCTCCCTCGCGTTCTGGAACTTCAATGGCGGCCCCAGTAGTTACTGGAATGGTTGCACAATTGCTTGATAGTGGAGTTGATCCCAGGGATGTTAAAAATACTCTAATAACAATGTCCACCAAAGGTCAAATCCCAAAATCATCATTCTTCCTCAGAAAAAAAACACCCAATAGAATTGCTTACAGTCGTGTTTCTTATGAGGAGTACGACACAGAAGAAGATTCTGATGATGAAACTGAATATGAAGAGTAGACATGTCGGAAAGTTAAGAACTGTCTGTTGATATATTGTTACTGAATTAAGCTTTGTGTTATATGTAGAATATTATAGTTCCTGTATATAATAATTGTAAAAAAAACTTGTTGTTTTCCATAGAGTAAAATACAAAATGGTATCAAGAAGACACTTACTATTATGAGAACGAAATATAATTATACACTAATGTAGTAGCTAGGTTTCTAGCCTTTTGACAATGTGAGTGGGGAGTTGCAGCTGGAAGTAAGGGAACGATTGAATCCAGACATTTTGTTCTGATTAGATTGCTGAAAAAGGGATGAAATCGAGCTACCGTATATGGCATAACTAAATAACGTCTAACCATGTTGATATGCTACACATAGCACTAAAGAGTCGATAATACTTGGTTATGTTAAAAATCAGTATATATATGTGGTTTCAATTCGATCACTTTCAGATCCCGCGATGCATCTTGAAAGGTCCGAAACTATTGTTAAGATCTTGCAAAATGAGAATCAACGTATGCTTCTTGCTCATCTTCGTTGAAGCTTGTGTTGGAACTATGTCCTACCTAGTTTCCCTTAAAAGTTCGGTAAGCTTGGAAACATTTATGAACTATGATCGAAAGCTTCCAAGAGCCCTTCAAGTTCAAAGATTGATTAGTAAGTCGTTCTCATTTGGAAACTTTACAGCTTTTGCTGGTAGCTTTTCCAAAGAGATTCGTGATAGGCTAAAAAGATGTCCCTTGGTTGCAGAAATCACACCGGATATCATATTGAATACATATCTACTCGATAGACAAGAAAAAGCACCCAGGCATTTGGCAAGATTGAGTCGTAAGAGAACATTAAATCCAAGGAAAAAATACTCGTATTATTATGATAACAAATTCATAGGAAAAGCTGTAAATGTCTATGTTATTGATGCTGGCGTCGAAATTGACCACCCGGAACTAGAGGGCCGTGCCATTCGTGGAATAGATTTCACAAATGAAGGGCCGGGAGATGCCACCGGACATGGTACTCATGTTGCAGGCATCATTGGCTCAAAAACTTATGGTGTTGCAAAAAATGTTCAAATTGTTGAAGTTAAAGCTTTGAATAGTAATAGTACGGGTTCGTTAACTAACATTGTAGCTGCCATCGAGTTTGCAGCAAAGCATAGGCTCGAATCTGGTAAAATGGGGGTTGCAAATCTTTCATTGGGTTCTTTTAAAAATGAATGGTTAAATAATGCAATTGAAAAGGCTGTTAATACTGGATTGATTATAGTTGCAGCAGCAGGAAATTCCAATATGGATGCTTGTTTCATTAGTCCTGCCAGTTCGGATGCTGCCATTACAGTGGGGGCAATAAATGATTTCAATGATACCTTGGCAGAGTTTTCAAATTATGGAAATTGTGTGGATATTTTTTCCAGCGGCACCCATGTAGAGAGTATAAATTCCAAAAACGCATTAGATGTACTGGTACTTTCAGGGACATCAATGTCGGCTGCAATTGTTTCGGGTTTGGTTGCCAACTTACTCAGCGAGGGGATTCAGCCAGATGAAATTAAGCAAACCTTGCTCAAGAGATCAGCGAAGAATAGAATAAACTTGAATGCAACACATGTTGAAAACGGAACTCCAAACCGAATAGCTCATAATGGCATTATTCGCCCCAAATTTAGTATATAGAATATTTGTATAATTAATATTGGTAGCGGCAATTCCAAACAAACCAAAAAAAAAAAGTTTTGTTTAATTGTGTTGTAAAACTTTATCTAATTAATCCTTTTTGTT